>JALLBJ010000618.1:0-15910 GCA_036940105.1 Skeletonema potamos | reverse complement strand
GCAGGCAGGTCCTTCACTGATTCGATAACTCTGTATTTATGTACTGTCGTCCAAACAGGTTTGGTTTGAGTTGTATTGACGGGAGAACTAAGGATACCGTGCGTAGTCAAATAGTTTGTTTTCAAATTCAAAATTCACTTTCCACCCACACGCACACCATGATGTGTCATTAATGCAACTATGTACCATGAATCTCTACCAATGTGTAATCGTCTTATCCATCATCTCCTCCTCAACATTAGTAGTGGTACTCGCCGCCCCCTTCTTCTTCAATAATAATAAGCAGCGCCACCACCGGAGTGTTAGCGGAGCAGCAGCTGGCCACTCTTCTTCACTCCTCTTGCAACATCATCGAACAATCTACACCAATCGTAGGCCACATGACACATCCCTCTATGACATTCTCAATTTGAGGCCCAATGCTACGCTGGCGGAAATACAGAAAAGTTGGAGGAGGAAGAGTTTAGAATGGCATCCTGACAAGATTGCGCTGAGGAGACGACGACGACGAAAGAGTCACAATGGCAAGAGTGCTCCGCCACCACCTGGAAATGAGAATGATCTGACAATAAACGAACAACGCCGTCAAAATCATCATGCACGGGGAAATAATGATAACAACAACAGCAATATCCAAGACCGAGATGACGCCGAGGAGGAGGATGACGCTGAAGAAGAAGAGTATGCGCGCCAACAACTCCAAAAAATCCAACAGGCATACGAAATTCTCAGTGATGATCACACCCGCTTATTATATCATAAATATGGACTCATTGGTGGGACTGATGCTGCTGTGCAATTACTTACTGGTCGAGCAGCACTAATTAGAGGTCCTACGGGTGCCGCTATCGATAGTAATGATGACGAGGGTGGTGGAGGTGGTGGTGCCACGGCGGATCAAGTTCGTTTGCTAGAATTGATGGGCTATCACCACACTCATCACAGTATTTCTTCTTATTCTACTCTTCATCAACAACAGTATCAACCACATCTATCCACATCATCATTATCACATGAGCAACGAATACACACACTAACCACCACCATAACCGAATACCTCCGTCCCCTAGTTGAAGGTTCCATCTCACAAGAAACATTCGTCACACAAATCTATTCAGAAATGAATACATTGAAAAAATGTCCATTGGGTGCACAAATTATACGATGTGTTGGAAGAGCATATAAAGTGGAGGGGTGGAGGGTATTACGTCAAATGAGAGAGGAGGAGAAGAAGATGAAGAAGAAATATCGTCATCATCAACATCATCATGGTCATTCATTATCAAGTAGTAATAAACCACAGAACCATAGAGTAGATGACATACTACAAGATTCATGGCGCAACACGAAACATTATGCATCCGCAGCCTATGCTAGTGGTAAATTGGTATTAATGGAACAAAAGATTAAAAAGATGGAACAAGATCAATTACGACAAAAGGTGGAACGACAGAAGAAGAGGAGGAGGAGGCATGAGGAGAAAGAAAGGAATGGGGGGAGGTTGAAGAGAATACAAGGTAAAGAAGAACATGATGACGACGATGACTCTAATAATAGGATGTTCTCATTGAACATTGGATCGTTATCAGATAATGACGACGAAGAAGAAGAAGAAGAAAGAGATGAGGATACATTCTCAGATATTATCATCAACGGCAACAACAACGACGACTCAGCAGAAGAAGATGATGATGATATAATGATGTCCAACAGTCCATCCGAATCAGAAGACAGTTATTATAATAGTGACGATGATGATCATGACGAAATCGAATATGAATTACAACACATTCAAAACCAAAAGGCATATACGGCACTACTATCATTACATCAAATGGAGGCATTGTGGAAAGTTACCAAGATTGAATTGGATAGGACTGTGAGGGAGGCTTGTCGATGGATCTTGGCGCCTAGTAGGAGTAGAAGTAGCAGCAGTACTCCTCTTTCGTCTTCTGGTGCTGATAGAAGAAGAAGAGAAGACGAAGAAAAGGGTGGTGCTTGGTATGCATTTTGTCCATCGGAACAATCTCCATATCAAGAGGATTGGCAGCATTATCATGCACGTCCTCCTCCTCCTCCTCCTCCTCCGCCGCCGCCACCTCCATTGCAACGTGACGAACATACTCATCACCACAGGCGTCATCGACAGCAGCAGCAACATCACCATCGACATGGCAGGCGACACACGGAAGCAGACGGATGGGTAGGGTTAAATGGACAAGTAGTTCCAATGGAAGTTGGGAGGCTTCGTGCTGCAGCAGCCATGGTATTGGTGGGAGATATAATGGTCCGTTGTAGCAAGGAGGGCACGGCGTGGAATTAAGAATAAAATGAGAGGAGGATGGTGTGATAATGGGGTTGAAACCCGAATCGTAGCTGTGCAATTGATTGGACACCTATGTCTCTTGATTCTGGCTGATGAAGAAACAAAATAAATTGCGTTCTACTCTCTGTCATTTGGCCATGTGTAGCACCTAAATGCCCACGACACATTTCAAATTCACTTAATCTCTAATATCGTGACTTCGTAACTTGTCATGGTCATGTGGGGCGTACATTCCTCTTGTCTCCAGTACAAGAGTACATGCTTGATCTGATAGGGAAATGGGTAGACAATAATTTTTTTCAACACAGTATTGTACCATCGAGTAGTTGGTTAGAGTTGACTAGGTCAAACGAACACAGGTCAAACTAACTTTGGGATGTCGCTAAATAAATAGCTGGATCGTCGCTAGAAGACTCCTTGAGGAGCTGTGACGACAGGAACTGCAAATATCCCCATCTGCTACATTGGCCCTCAACGTAGGAATTCAATAATGATGTGGTGCCTTTGTGATGGACAAAACACAAGGTCAAGTGACGTTTTTGTCTGTGCCTTGAGGAGTTGTGACGACAGAGTTGCAAAATTGATTCTGTTTGGTGAGCTCTCAACGTAGGAATTCAATAATGATGTGGTGCCTTTTGGTTTGACGAGTTGTGACGACAGAACCAAACCGCATATCAGCTGCTTCACCAGTCGACCTACGTAGGAATTAAATAAAGATGTGGTGCATTTGGTCGGATGAAATATTAGCTCAGTGACGTTGTGCATATGTTGTGTCATATTATATGGAATCGTAGTGTATCTCAGAAATAAACGTCCCTGCTTCCTTCAGCCCAATGACAAAGAAACTGAAGGAAATGTGATGATGTGAGCAAATATCTGGCAAAACAGAATCATTCTGCAAGCTGAACAGTCTGCTCCTGTTGCGAGTGCACACATTCTGTTGCTTTCCGCATCAGGGAAAGTAAAGCATGCGGGAACTCTTGACACGGCCTCGATGAGCCAAGAATGACGAAAGAGCAAAATTGCTTTACTACACGGAGTAACTGTTATTTTGCGCGCTGTAATGCATCAACATATCATCAATTTGAATAATCTGCAGCTGACTTGTGCAAGAACACAATTAGATCAAGCGCAGCAATAGAACATCGCATCATCAGACGACGCTACATCTCGTTTCATCTGCCCAAGAAAAATAGTACTCTAACTGCTGCAATAACTCGCCACAACCTTCAAAAGGCAACCTGCGTCCTAACAAAAGCCCATCACGACATTTATTCTATCACGATCTTCATTCTCAGCATCTATTGATGTATCATGTCATCTAGCATTGCATTCAAGAACGAACAATTAGATGTAGAGATCGAGGATTCCAATTGTGTGTCATCCAAGCATTTAAAAAATGACAAGCAGTTTCGTGGTGCAAAAAAGACAGGCAGCGACACATCATCCACATCATCTACGACAAATGAACTGTCATCATCCGCATCAGACACAGAGTCAACACCGGGAACGAAGTGCCCGACACTTCCATCGGGGCTACCAACCTTTGCCGCTGCCGCAGCTGCGGCTGCACCTCCAGTTCCGCCGAGAGAGAAGAAGCCAAGACGAGCTGGCTTCAGAGAGCAATTCCTACAGCAGGTAAGAGGAGCATCAATAAATCCATCACACGTGATTGTCACAACCTAACTCTAACACTTGCTTTCCGTCTCATCGCTACCCGATACTCGTATGCAATAACAGCTACGAGTAATGCTGGACAGAGAAAGCCAGAATGATAGTACCACCGTCCGATGGTCACCTGACGGAACGAGCTTCATCATCATGGATCAGAGCCAATTTCAGGAGGTGGGTCCTCTCAACGATGTTTGATGAGATGTGTGTAACTTGCATGTATGCCGCACCAACTAACAAATCATACTCAAACTACCTTTGCACTCAATCAGCAAACCATCCCAATCTACTTTGACAATCCCATTGTCTTTGCTAGCTTCCTACGAAAGCTGCAACGGTGGGGCTTCAAACAAGTATCACGTAGGAGAACGGGGCGATATGAGTCTGAGTTTGGTTCGCCGACTTTCAAAAGACTAGATGATGGAAGAGCGCCAGCTGCTGCTGCTGTCAATACCTGTAGTATCGCTGGAGGAGGTGCTTCTATTCAGATCCAGCAGCAGTCGTCAACGCAAGCCTTTTCGCCCTTGTTGCAGCAAGTCATGACACAAACCAACCAACTGCCTGCGTCTAAGCCACTACCAAGCCAGACAGATGCAAATGCCGCTACCCCTGGTCTTATCTCAAACATCCAGCGTCAGCATAGTAGTCAGCAGCCCACCATACCAAGTCAGCATTCCGTCCTGAATCGAAATACTGACAACGCGAACAATTATTCCGATACAAACAGCATTCTTGAAGGCACCATGGGTAGTAATCAACAGCGATCGCCTAGCCCATATCCCACGCTAAGTCAACAGTCCATGCCAGATAATGCAAATTAATATAATGATGTCGGAACGAACATCTACCTTGAGGTATTTCAGCAATGGCAAGATCCAATGTAACAATAAATTGCTCAACACTGCTCTATGTATTGTGGTTGCAAGTGAAATGCGTTACTGAGCTCTAATTTTCGGCAATTCCCTTGTTTTTCATCAGAGGAACGCAGCACGGGCCCTCTCGAGTCTTTACGGAATTTCATCGTTCGCTGGACATTTCCGAAACAAGTACCAAACCAGCCAGTCTCAAGCAGAAAACTTGGATGCTCAATCACTATTGTGACGTTGGATCGAGTAGGCGAAGATGAAAGAGAGTGTTATGCTGAAAGAGACGCTATTAGCTACGCAATAGTCGCATTTTTGTTCTACGCAATGACATTATTGATGAAGGACAAGGAGTGTTAGTAGAGCAAAGCTAAGGCAAACATTTGGCAGCACATGCACTGGAAACTGCCACTCTGAATGTGTCGTAATAAATCCGAATCCAACTGGTATGACTGTTCGTGCGCATCAGAATGCTCAGTCTCAAGAAGTTGCACACCACCGCCCCTCTGGAATCTCATGAATATTGAAGCAGATTTTCAATAATCGCCACTATTTTGCAGGTCCACGAAGAAATAAGACGGCTTCCCCTCCCCAAATACTCGTTCTCTACAATAGTTAGTATTGCAGTCTAAGTTTTGACTTAGATTTTTGCAAACTCACGGCAAGAGTAGGAAATTCAATAGCCAAATAATGTAGTGAGTATGTACTGAATTCCTGTGTCGCTGCGTGGCAAAATTTAGACTCTTCAAGAAATAGAAGGGGGGGAGGAGTCTCTTAAGATATTTACCATACAAAACTGAGACTCTTGCCAACTCCCAGAAGAGGCGTATAAAGTCTAAACTCAAGATTTGTACCCAAGATGGTTCATATCATATCACATAGGAAATTAGGTAAAATTGCATTAATGCTACCTAGACACTATCAACAAAGGTCTTCAGACGCCGACTTCGGTACATGTCACCATAAACTCGCCGTACGGAGGGAAGCATATCATATCACATAAGAAAGTAGGATTTCTCGCTCAGCTATTAACATTACATCTTCTGACCCCTCTAGTCTAGAGCGACTACATAGCCGATGAACAAAGAGCGACGACTTCACAAAGAGAAGCGGTAGACGTCGGGGGACGACGGATTTGGGGGAGGGATCTCAGCTTTTTATCAGAAGATTGAATAAACGATGCACATGTTCGTGACATATTTCCATTGGTCAATACGCTCGGGCCTATCATTGGGTGCCCAAGTGTGGACGGCAGTGGACTGTCTCCTGTCTCCTCCTTTCATTCAATCTTTCTTGAGTGCCTCCGTTTCCATGATAACAAGAGCATCTTCTTGAGAAGGTCGTGACATCTGACACCGGGTCTATCCCCGCAAGAGGTATGCAAGCAACCTTCTTTCATCTCATTAATGGCAAGAATCTATTGGAATGCGTCATGTGTCATGTTCCCAGCGAGTGGTGTGTGATAACGGTCACTAGCGGAGGATGATCGAATCCTCACTTGCTCGGAAGGATTGTGTTGCGGACGAGGCCGTTAGCAAAAGTTGCATTGGTGCCGTGGGTGCGGATATGATGGTCCATTGTTAATTGTGTGAGAATGAGGGGGCGTGCTAATTATACCAATTACCTTCGCCACTCTGATAGAGGAGTAACGAGGAAGCCCTCATGCACGATGCTTCAAATCATATCTGTACATGGTGATAGTTTAAGTGATGAATAAAGCCATTATGAAGGCTTGAAATAACAAAAATGTTAATCATTATTAATCCATTTACACAGGTAACAAAGAGTAATATCTTCTAATAGCACATCAAACCATTTCGGACTCTAGTAGGTGTGCTGCACTTGCATGGTTAGTGAAGTCTCGCTCACTTCATACAGTTGGTTGTGCCCTGTCCTTGCGATTCCCCATACAACATCCACCCTTGCGGCAACAAAAGCTGGCGGAAGAGTGGCTGATGTTGAGAGAGTGTATGTCTCCGAAAAAACGAGCGGAAAAATACCATGCTGACATGAAAGTTCGACTTAAAAGTTAGAGAAGTACGTACAATAAGTAAATATGAATCATCAGATGACGTCAGACAAATCAGTGTTATACAAAGGAATTTGATAACTTGAAGCGGGATTTCGGAAAATGCTAATCGTAAATTACCAAGGAGTATTGACATGTTGTGACCCCTTCAACTTCGAACTATCAAGCGTGGTCGTAAAAGAACCATCGGCGTGGTCGTAAAATAAACCATCAGGCGTGGTCGTAAACCATCAGGCGTGGTCGTAAAAAGCAGGCGTGGTCATCCCACGTATGCAGTCATTGTTCAGATGCCCGCAATATCCGCGACTTTAACTCCGTTGTTGTCATCGAAGTACTTTATCAAAATATAAATAATATGCCATCCAGTGCAACGGAAGCCACTGGTGATGAAAGCGAGGAGGAGGATTTCAATAGTGCCATGACAATGAAGGATTGCAATTGTGTGTCATCGAAGGCTGAAGATGATGACACGCAGCCTGGTACGAAGTGGAACGACTTGTCATCCACATCATCTACGACAAATGAACTGCCATCATCCGCATCAGACACAGAGTTAACAGTCGGGGTAAGGCACCTGGCGGCACATCCATCGGGGCTACCAACCTTTGCCGCTGCCGCAGCTGCGGCTGCACCTCCAGTTCCGCCGAGAGAGAAGAAGCCAAGACGAGCTGGCTTCAGAGAGCAATTCCTACAGCAGGTAAGAGGAGCATCAATAAATCCATCACACGTGATTGTCACAACCTAACTCTAACACTTGCTTTCCGTCTCATCGCTACCCGATACTCGTATGCAATAACAGCTACGAGTAATGCTGGACAGAGAAAGCCAGAATGATAGTACCACCGTCCGATGGTCACCTGACGGAACGAGCTTCATCATCATGGATCAGAGCCAATTTCAGGAGGTGGGTCCTCTCAACGATGTTTGATGAGATGTGTGTAACTTGCATGTATGCCGCACCAACTAACAAATCATACTCAAACTACCTTTGCACTCAATCAGCAAACCATCCCAATCTACTTTGACAATCCCATTGTCTTTGCTAGCTTCCTACGAAAGCTGCAACGGTGGGGCTTCAAACAAGTATCACGTAGGAGAACGGGGCGATATGAGTCTGAGTTTGGTTCGCCGACTTTCAAAAGACTAGATGATGGAAGAGCGCCAGCTGCTGCTGCTGTCAATACCTGTAGTATCGCTGGAGGAGGTGCTTCTATTCAGATCCAGCAGCAGTCGTCAACGCAAGCCTTTTCGCCCTTGTTGCAGCAAGTCATGACACAAACCAACCAACTGCCTGCGTCTAAGCCACTACCAAGCCAGACAGATGCAAATGCCGCTACCCCTGGTCTTATCTCAAACATCCAGCGTCAGCATAGTAGTCAGCAGCCCACCATACCAAGTCAGCATTCCGTCCTGAATCGAAATACTGACAACGCGAACAATTATTCCGATACAAACAGCATTCTTGAAGGCACCATGGGTAGTAATCAACAGCGATCGCCTAGCCCATATCCCACGCTAAGTCAACAGTCCATGCCAGATAATGCAAATTAATATAATGATGTCGGAACGAACATCTACCTTGAGGTATTTCAGCAATGGCAAAATCCAACCCCACGATGAATCGACTTCTGTGTAATAAGGAACCGAAACAGATCAAAAAGTTGGTGCAGGATGAGATTATTAAATCATGATGAGGAACAAACCACCACATGTTTTGTCGTCGACAACAAGAAAATTGACGCAGTAAAGATTGGTAGAGTTGAAAATGTATACCAGTGGAAGTAGGAAGACTACTTGTTGCAGTATGAATGGTGTTGATGGAAGTTTTTATGGCCATATGGCGAGGAGGACATGGACAATAAGTGAGAAGTGTTTGATATAGTGATAATTGGTTGAAACCCTATCATGGCTTAGTAGCTTGTACATTTACATCTATTTCATGAAAGTTCGTTCTCTTGGTTAGACTATATAGATAGAGTCGGGTTTTAGGAGCACTTCCTCAATGCTTGCCACAGTGGAATAGCCAGTTGCAGCAGTAAAACAAGTGTCATCGTCATCATAATATTTCTTCCTAATCTTCTTTTTGTTAGAGCAGTTGGAGAAGAAACCCTCACAAAGCATAATACTGCAAAAGGACTCGGTAACATTAGCTAAGAATTCTTCAATTATGATCTCGTTTTCATATCCGATATGGCTGAGTGAAGACTCTGTACGAGTCGTTGCAGGGGAGTCACGACCCATGGACAATTCTTCATCACTGACGCGATGGTGAGCAACGCTGGTGCATCCAAGTTCGTCTTTGGCGTTTCGAAAATATTGTGCTTGATTCGACCGAACATCGTAAGCTGTCTCACACGTAGAATCGTCATTATGAACTTTCTCTTTCTCTGTATGTTGTTCTGTTTCAGCAGCCGCCAATAGCTGCACAACATCCCGTTCATAATCCCTCTTCCTATTCTCTGGTGTAGGTACAGCCACCCTTACCAACACCTCTTCAATAACAACTGCTTCTTCCACATCCTCCACCATTGCCTTGGCCCTTTCCGTCTTCCACCTTGGCATAGTCCTTTTCATCTTACCGACTTTATTTGTCGTCGTCAGTGGCCAAGGTACGTGAAAGTGATTGAACTTGCACGATTATGCTGAAGAGTTCGCCCTCGTACCAACGGTCTATCAACTGTCCACCCAAACCTCCGTCATGTATTGCTGTGTCTAGTTGTTGAGCCAAAATGGTTCTTCTTCTTCATGGCCGCCAGCCATCACTTTTGCTGCTGCTCACGTCGGATGCTGCTTGGCATGGGCAGGAACAACTTGGAGTAATCCAAGCGTCGCATCGGATGGAGCCGACAATTTTGTGAAGCAAGAATGTCGACGGACATTTACACCCATTTTTACACTCCCTCACCTCCCGCCACAGGAGACAGGAGCTCCTCCCCACCATCCAATAATATGCCTAAAAAATAATCCTCTCATTACATTACAACTTAGAAAATTAGATAGTGCATTATCTCTCTCTTCGCCTATTGGCTTTGATCTTGTGTAGTAACTGCCTAAAAAATAATCCTCTCAATGGGATATTGCGTTAGAGAATACATATATGAAAAGGAAACAGCTTGGAACAAAACTGAATTACGAGCATCATGGCAGATGATAATACCATCGAACTTTCCGCTCCTGCGGCCGCTGATGATGGCAACAATAATAATCGCAAAAATAATGGAAAGCGTCGGCTAAGCAAACGAGAACGGAAGAATCTCAAGAAACAGAAGATGACTTCCTCCACCGCCGCTATTACCAACACTGCTGTAGTAGCTTCAACTTCTGCGGAAGAGAAGCATGAAGCGCAAGCGACATTACCTCAATCTTCTGCCAAAAACGCACAGCCAACACTAGAAGAATATCACGCCAACTATATCCCCGCACCACCTGTTAAAATTGCTCAAGAAACCTCCGATTCAAAATCACTAGGCAAATGGTTCCCCAAGGCAAGCGTTATCAAGTCATCCGTGTCGTATGGAAATGATTATCTTGCCAAACTTGAGAAGGAGAAGAGGAAACTGCAGAAAAATAATAGCAACTGTGACGAATCAGCAGCAGCAATCAAAGAACCAAAAGCCTCCCTAGTTCTCTTCTACCAATATGTCAACCCCACATGGTCCAATGCCAAAGTAGACTCTTTCCTCACCTACCTAACCAATATTGCACAAACTCATCGAACTAATATTGGGGGGAGGATACGTGTGTCGACTGAGGGAATTAATGCCACTGTGTCTGCTGCATCGAGAAATAATAATGATGATGATGATGTTGTAGATGCAGAATTTGAAGCGGCGCAAACATTACGACATTTTACGAAGGATTTACAAAATTTTGATCCGGAAGCGTTTGCTGATACGGACTTTAAGTATATTGATGGGTTGACTGCTGATAGGCACTTTAAGGAGTTGAAATTGTTACCCGTGAAAGAGTTGGTTTTTTATGGAATTCGAGAGGGTGATTGTGCTACTGCAAACAATATTGATGCTGTAGGTGAGAGTGGTAGCAGTACGAAGAAGAAGAAGGAAGTGAAGGGTGGGGTGCATCTAGAAGCAAAGGAGTATCATGAAATGCTCAAGAGGAATGATGCGGTGGTGATTGATGTTCGAAATCACTACGAGGCGGCAATAGGAAGGTTTGATGGTCAAATGGCTTCGGAGAAAAGTGACGAAGAAGCTGCTGGTGGAGGAGGAGCAACCTACATTGATCCAAAAATGCGTAAATCTACAGACTTTACCTCATGGTTGGCGGAAGAAGAAACGAAACAAAAGTTAGAGGGGAAAACTGTCATGATGTTCTGCACGGGAGGAATCAGGTGCGAACGAGCATCTGCCTATCTAAACTCTCAGATTGGAAATAAGGTGAAGGGGGTGTATCAACTAAAAGGTGGGATTGAGAGATATTTAAAGGAGTTCCCTGAGGGTGGTTTCTGGCGGGGAAAGAACTTTGTGTTTGATAAACGAGAAGCGATTTCGGCTGGGAATATCAATGGCGATGGGGGTGTAATTCGAAAGGATGCATCATCCTCAAGTGGTAAAAAAGATGAAGAAAAGATGCTGGAATGGGGAGCAGAGTGCGCAAAATGCAAGAAGCCTTGGGATAGATATATTGGGAAGCGAAAGTGTTACACCTGTGGCGTGCCCGTATTGGTTTGTGATAGTTGCATGTCCCAGTCGTCATCTATGAAGAAAAAGAAGAAGGGAGCTGCTGAGGATGTTGAGAGTATTCGCTGCCCTCTTTGTGTGGCTGAAGGGGTTACTGTTCCCGCTGAAGATGTCGAGTGGACCGATAATGGAGTACGGGGACGCCTACGAACATCTTCATTTTCCGAGGGTGGCGGCGAAGACAGCGACAAGAAAGCTCCTGCTGACGGTACAGCAAAACAGACCGAAAGCAAGGCAGCTAAATCTGTATTGAAGTGGGGAGGAGGGCATGCAAAGAAGAAGAGAGACCAGCGATCTTGGTCCAGGAGGCCGTGTCAATTTGGTGCAGATTGCGTACGAAAGGATTGCTTCTTTTACCACCCCGAGAGAGAATCTAAGAGCAAGAAGGAGACTTAGGTAGAGGCTGACAATACGTTAAAGGATGGAGCTATCCCATCCTCGTGACGTAATTTCTAGATTGTGGTAATACAAATAACATTGTCTTAGTCAAAGTCCGCTCTACGCAATAGCTTAGACAATTCTTTCTTGTCCTTGTCTACACCCACTATTTCTTCTCCCCGCAAGCATTGAAAGCTGGTGACAGGTACAGATTTTAAAGGAGTGGAGCTCAGGCCCAGGGTGCGATTACCTACATTCAATTAATGATGATGATGCACGCAAAAGAACAAGCTAGCTAAGATAGGAGGCTGCAGGTACTTTAAGGATAACCCTCTCAGAGGCTCACAACAGCAGCAGAAAAGCCGGCAGCATTTTGTATGGTAGTTGCATCTACACGCCACAGAGTAGATATCATATGACGAGAGAGAAATAAAATGATGTGGCTCCGAGCTGTGTTGTTCGCCATCGGCCACATTGTCGGAGAGTATCGGCGTTGCGGAATTACAACATCATGAACATCATGTTGTGTCAACATTGAATCATCGTTCCCTCAATGAACCTGAAGAAGATGAAGTACTCAAAATGCACCTCAATGTTCAAATATGCATCTCGGTAGTCCTTGGAATCATCATTCTAGTGCAGCTGTTCCTCGCCACATCTCTTTTCCTTCAGAGGGAGAAGCGGGTGTTTGAGTTTGCCCAACCCCAAGCGTTGTGTGTCTTCCTCGCTTCGTCGGTCGTTGCAACCGCCGGGTGTTATCTATTTATTTACACCAGTGATATTGGCTGCGCTATTAGGGATCCGATCATCTTCCTTTCTATTAGCACTATGGGGGCGACAGCTACAGGTTGAGAGTGGAGGATCTCGAGTTTGATGAATAATCACTTATGAAGATGGGCAGACAGAATAGCAGCGACGACGAGAAAAATAGTGCCTCCTCTCGTATTGACATGGCACGATTGGCATTGCTACAAGCACTCACTGGCCTATCTGAATGCAAATGTGACTGCTTTGGACAAAGAAACGCTCCAAGGAGTTTTCGGATCCAAGTTTCAGTGGGGAAGATGATGATAGTGACGGCAATACTTACAACACCACAGCTCATTTGGCAGATTTTAGTCCTCTCTATTCCATATATGAGACCAAAACAAGAGCTTGTTCTGGTAGATATGTTTGAGTATGAAATGAGGAGGAGGGAGTGTGTTAGTCAAGCGCTGGGGGCGTGGCCGTTCTGAATTAGCGTGCTTTTTGCAGCTCTCCCCCTCTGTTGTGCATACCTGCTCAATTTTCGACCTCGACGAGAGTTGGATCAACTGCCTGATACAGTCGACGAGCGGTTGCAGATCCAATCTTCCATCCGGATATTTCTACAAAGTTTGTTCATGGCTGGTCCTATTTTCTACATGGCCATAACACCGAATGTAAAGGCATACTCCGGCATTGCTTTGGTACTGGGTTTGATCCTCCCACTGTGTTACCATATCGTTTACCTCAAATTGAGATATATGGAACTCGCTCCTAACAAACGTCTCCCAAGGAGCTCAATCAATACCGATAGTGATACAGACAAAACGTCCGCCGCATACGCCACTCGGATGGTGGAGATGTACGAACGGATTGGCCAGGACGAGAAGTGTATTGCGGTGATTGATGAGACTTTATCGTCGTTTACTAAACACAAACGAAATGCTCTCAGTATCGGTCCTTCCAAGGACAAAGAAGAGGTTGGGGCTGGCTTTACCAAAGGGGATTTGGAAGAAATTGATGCTGATGATCTCAAGTTGATCATAAATCTCTTACACACCAAGGGACAGGTTTTAACCCGAATAAATGGTTTTTCAGTCGGCCCAAAGCTTTGTGCAAAAATTAATGAGGATACAATTGCTATCTACGAGAATTGCCCGGCTGCTCGCAAATTGGATTCAACTATCATATTCCCTGTGTATAGTATTTGCGCCGCTCAGCTTAAAGGAGGAATGATGGAGGAAGATGACATGCGAACTCTCCAAAGAGATCTGGCCGATCGATTTGCTCACGAGGCAAACTTGGAAGCATACCACTTTGCGAGAGCTTTAGCTATGCAAGCAGAAATTCGGGCGGCTCTTGGTGGATTCATGGAAGCACTGTCTATCTTTGAAAAGATGCGAATGATCCATTTGCCTGACGTGCACCCTAAGCTACTCACCAAAACTTATGCCCAAGACAGATGCGCGCAGTGCTTTGCTTACAGTGCCGTTTGGTTGATGCAGCTGGGAAAGGGACATGAGGCAATCGAGCGTAGTGAGCTCGTGATAACCGATCTCATTCCAAAGTATGACAAGGGAGATGTACTTGGTTTATTGAATCTATTTATCCCGATCATTAGAGTGCTCAAGTGGCATGGAGGTGTCAATCGAGCTAGAGAAGTCTTCGAACAATTTATGCCTGAAGTCCCCAAACATCACCTAGGTACGATGCGTCATCCAATGTTATTGCTTCTCAGTCTTTGCAACGATGATTCAAGTGCTAGCTCTTGCAATGCGGATAGTTTGGAGAGTGACATTACTTTGGTGCTAAAACTTGACTTTCCCGATATGTTCGATAATGCCTTTACATCCATATGCTGGTCGATGAAGTCGTTTGTCGCCAAGTTATGCCTTGAACTCGCACGTAGGTTAGAGCCGAGCTGCATCTCACGTTATGAACTGATACAGAAAGGGATTAGATTTTCTTTGGCTGCTGATGAAAGAGTACGGGGACGGAAGAAAAATGTCAAACACATTGTGGCATATGAGGCTCATCAAGCTGTTTTTGCGAATCTGCTCCGACTTAGATTGGCAGGAAGTGACGCTTCAGTAAATGTGGTGGACACCATTCAGACAATTTACGGCAACGAGAATGGCATTGAGAGCTTTGGATCATCGTCAAATGACACCAGGATAGAACTTGCTAAGAGATTAGTCGTCAGGGAGAGTATTGGGCAGAATACTGTGGTTGGAAAGAAAGTTTCATTCATGTCTTCGTCGAGGTCAAAGAGTATCGCTCTCATCACAGGCAAGCAACGGTTCTACTCATGATTCTACAGCAAAAACCAACGACGATCCTCCAAGCCGCTGATCTCTGGTAGTGGAAGTATCGGTAAGTACGTCGTCTAACTATGGACTACCATGTAGTGAATAGTGAAGCAATCGACCCACTCACCTCGTCGCCTCGTACCTCTGCGATCATCTGTCAGCTGGCATCGTCTTTTACCTCGCTCTCTCTCTCCCCCCTGATGCGTCGTTCATCTGCTCAAATTATTCTGAGTAATTAACTACGTCGAATAATTCAAAGCCTGATATATTAGGAATGAAAATGAGGTATTTTCATCTTGAACGAATTACAAATTTATGTTTAGATAGTATGAATTTTTGGGACAGATATGTATTGAAGTCAAAAATAATCGATTGCTTTCGCCGAATGATGGACCTACGCCTCAACGTCAGCACAAAACATAGATGATCGAGTGTGAGCAATGGAATTCAATCAAAGGCATCGGTCAGCATCTGTCCCCATTCATTTCACAGTAGTCGGGATTTGAGGGGATTAGATTTCTAGATAATGCTATTTTGTGCGTGAAATTAATTTCAGCTTTCATACGTCGAACTTCCTCTTCTTTCCACTAGAACTTTTGTATGCAGCGGGAAAAGATTGTTGCTCTGCATGCATACTATTGTTCATCAGAGTCTCAGGGTAAGCCCTCAGAAGTCGAAAAATGCTCTCCATGTACTCAACGCTTTCTGTATCCAGGACCTCATTGCTCTCAAACAGAAGGTCGATTGGAAGCTTCTTGTGAGCATTCCGCTTCGATACAGACACAGCATCGTATTTCTCCAACAACAGCGCAATGGTATCATGCTTTGCGCCAAAACAGGCATGGTGGAGGGCTGTGTTTCCCTCCCTATCCACTGTGTCAAGTGTGATC
>JALLBJ010000617.1:0-15923 GCA_036940105.1 Skeletonema potamos | reverse complement strand
GATACTCTTTAGTTTGGCATCCCTACCGGCCTTTTTTGTCGAAGGTCTATTAGTAGTGCATAGTAGTGTGGGTACTGACATTGTTATTTGGGTCGCTTTTGTGTGAGTTTGCTAGAAAAAAAGCTCCACGTGTCCCAATTGCGAATCGCAATTTTTTGAAGCAGTAGATAGAAGTAGCTTGATCGGAGTTTTGGATTTGAGTGGTGTTTTTGTGGCGGGAAATATATTTTAAATTCGCACCAAAATTTGGTGCGATTTTCTCCTCGACCCCTGTGTTTTATTAGGTTAATACATAATCTGCTGATTTGCTGATGACAACGAATAGAGGCAATAAGTAATAAAGCAACTTATCTAATAGTACAAATCAACGCATCATTTAATAAGATATAAGAGCTGTGATAGTGCTTCTCCCACACGATACTTGTTGGGCATATGCCACATTCATTTTCCGATGTCAATCGCTTGGAGCGGTCTGTCGTCTTTTTTGTGTTCATGGTACTATGGATCGTCTATGGTATGCTGAACCAATATAGTACTATCCACGGTATAAAATTTGATGCAACCACAGTCGTTTGGGCACAAGAGATTCTTAAGGTAACACTCAGTCTCATCCTATTCTTCCTGCAAGATGGCGGCGTTATGCACTTGTGTCAACAAAGTAAACAGCACTGGACAATGCTCTTTTGGTATCTTATTCCTGCTGGAATGTATGCCCTGGCTGACGTATTAATGATTGTCAACCTTCGCTCCTTTGACCCGGCGACGTTGTACTTATTGCTAGAGCTGAAGGTCGTAATGGTGGCCATTTTGTATCAAATCTTGTTTAAAAGAGTTCTGAGCTATCTGCATTGGTTGGCCTTACTTCTGGTTACGAGTGGTTGTGTGTTGAAGGCTTTTGATGCAGCCTCAGCAGAAGATAAAGGCAATGGAGAAAATTCTACCGCAAACACAATACCTCACCCCACATTTTTCAATTACATGCTCATTGCTCTGCATATACTATTAACAACTTTTGCAGGTGTCTTGAACGAAAAGCTACTGAAGGAGAAAGCTTTGATCTGCATCAATCTACAAAATATGTTCCTTTACTTTGATGGGATATTGTTCTTAACACTCGGGATATTGGCAGGTGTATCAGAACACAGACCAATAACTGATGCACTCTCTCCCACTAGCCTCGAAGCCTTGTTTGCTCAGCCATCCACTGTTACTATGACAGTAATAATGTCTGTAGCAGGTATTGTCACCAGCAGGTTTCTCAATATTTATGACTCAATCCAAAAATCAGTCGCGGTTGCATTGGTGGTAGTGACTTTGCCTTGCCTAAGCCATTTGTTCTTCGCTACACCGATCACGGCCAAAACGATATGTTCGATCTTGATGGTTGTTTTTGGTATGCATGTCTATAATTCTCAGCCACAACCGCCGACTAGAACAGCAGAGATGGATGTTGAGTTAACCGTTGAAGATGAATCTGAACTATTCTTGAACGAAATTGAGATTTCGAATAAAAACGATGTCAAGAGCATAACATCGAGCATTTAGAGAATTATCAACCTACATGGAATTTTTGAATTTGATATCTGGGTTATACGTCCAAGTGAATGCTACTGTGCTCGCCCCAGTTGGTGAAAGAGGTGCGCCAATGATATGTTCGGTGTTTCCTACCTTGCACGGACCATCACGCTTCGCAACTGAAAAGAATTGCTTGATCCAAGTCGAATAATGCATTAATTCGAGTGCATAGTGAGCAGTTGTGTTGATGGGGTTTACTGGAGGAGGGGAGCGTAGATATTTATCCCAGCCAAACATCTTGTAGGCCTTTTCGACTGAATCATTTGCTGACTCAATTATCTGTGCCCTAAGCTTTGTCTGCTCTTTGATTGGCCAGTTCATCGAGTAGGCGAAGTGCACAGTGTCGCCGTGAACTGAGCACGCCCTAGCCATACGATGAAATTCGGTGTGGTCTACGTAATCAATCACATTGGACAAACTCATCGACCATGGCTTCGATGTGGCGATATCTTCAAGTATATCCTCGAACTTGGCGCAGACTAACCCTACAACAACACGCTCTTGAAGGGCCCAATCCGCCAACTTTGAGAGATTTGTCAAAGCGTAAGCTTCCGCTGCATCGAGTAATGACGTATTTCCTGAAAGTGACTTTACGATCTCCTTCCAATCAAATGCTGAAAAGACTGTTTCGTCCTTCGCATTCGGTGCAGTCCCATCGGGGCAATCAAACATGAGTGTGTTACCGGCGTAAGGAATATCATTCGTGAGGCCGAAGTCGCCAGTAATCTCATATTTCGCCAAAGAGATGCGATCTTTCTTTCTTCGCAGGCCAGCAATGTAAGAATTGGCGTTAGTTGTGAACCTAACATACTGTGAGCGTGCCTCTGCTACAGTAGTTGTGGCAGCACCATGCCAGTAGACAATAAGGTTTCTAACGTCTGGATGATATTGCTTCTGTTTAGAATGGGCACATAAGGCGTCGAGTGCAGATTTCAATGCAACAACTGCACCTTTATCTAGCGTTGTGTCGTTACAAGATATGATACGAACTGTGTAAATTGGAAGATTAGTTAGGCATTTAGTTTACCTTGAAGCTCATGTCATTCTTCACGATTGTGAATCGGTGTCCAGCATTCTTCCGGCGATTAGAGTTTGGACCAAATGTTGCATCGACAATTCCCTTCTCATCGAATCGTTCGTGGGTGAAACGCATCTTCGTGGTCGAAGATGTGAAACGTTTCATCATATTATTTCTCTTTTCCCAAGTAAGTTTCACCTTCTTGCTACGGGCCTTCTCTTCCTTCTTGTTGTCATCATTCTTCCTCTTCTTTTTCAGTTCGCGATCGATGCGCTCCAAGAAGCTATCCATGTTCGCAGGACTCACCTCAAATCCTCTAGCCTCATTTTCGACCATCTCTTTGTACTCAGCATTACTCATGTTAGTGTGGTTGAGGCGTTGGTTGTCTTTGTCAATGAAACGCACTCCGTCCTGACCTTCTTTGACCATTGAAGGGACAAGTATATCAATTTCGAGTGCTTCTCTCTCATTAACTACTGCAACACATTTCCCATCTTCATATTGCGCTCTAGCTGCTTTGGAACGAGCAGCATCTACGGTCTTTCCTTGACTCGTTTTCGTTCCAAGCGAACCAAGAGTAAACCCACCGTACTCGCAAGAAGTACCGGTGTAAACAGCGAACGAGTTGGGAAGTATCACCGCATTTCGTGAAGGTGTGCGGATATATCCGGCCAATCCACCACTTACAAATCCATGTTCTGCCTTTAAATTAGGACAGAGTTGTTCATCTCCTCTTCGACACCAGCGGCAATTGGCACATCCCACGTAGTAATAATTAATCACACGTTCCCCAATACGAGTTGACGATACGTCTGATCCAACAGCGGTGATAACACCCACGGCCTCATGACCAAGAGTTATTGGCTCTACTCCCAAATTTAATGTGCCATCGGCGAAGTGTAGTTCAGTGTGACAGAGCGCACTTGCCTCACGCGAATGATGACATCGTCGGGTGATAAATCAGCTGCGGAGGGTATTGGTATGGTTTCGAAGGAAAGTGCCTTGTCTGGGCCGTGGTAGCGGACGGCTTCCATGGTTGTTCTGCAAGAATGAGAAGGAGAGGCTGAGGCTGGGCGGGGCTAAAGGTGACGTACCCATGTCGAGTACTATATTGTTGGTATTGTATATGGGGAGTATTGTTCAGTGTACATATGATTACTCAAGTACGTCAGTGATTAGCATCGCCTCCAATCGTTTGTGTTAACAACCATGTATATAATATAATAAAACCATATTAGTATATACCAAAAGCAGTGTACTTTAGAAGGGTATAGCAGAAGGAGGGCGGGAGTCTACGAAGACTCTCGGTAGGAATTGGTAGAAGTTCTCCCATGCAAAAAAGATCAACCTATTTTATTACACGAACTCATTCGTTTGGAGCAATGGCGTCATCGATACCAATAATGCCCTCTCGCTGCGTGGTGGTAGCGCTCGTGCTAATCATAGCTACTGCTGCACAGTCGGCTCTTGCATTTACTACAACACCACCAACGAAGAATAATCATCCTCAGCAGTGCAGTAGTTCGTCATCTGCTGGTACCAGCAAACTCACCTTCACAAAAATACCAAGAGTACACAACAAATTGGTGACATCACCCCTCTCAGCAGCATCGTCTATCAACAACAACAATAATAATAATAACATTGTACAAATCACCTTCCCAACACCCGAAGAAGCAGCCTCAATGGGTATACGAGACTGGCCACAACAATTCCACGGTAAAGATTGGGACGAATCCATCCCGGAGGGACAAATTGCCACACGATATGTACTTAGTGGGAAAGGACGTGTTACAATTGATTATTACGATGATGATAATGTGAATAGAAAACGAGCGAATCAGAGAGTTTATCCTGGTACATTGATTGAGGTGGATGGAGAGGCCAAGTTATTTTGGGAGGTGGATAATGCGAATGATGGGATTATTGTGCTAACGCCCAGTTATGAGGAGGGTGGTAAATTATTGTTGGTGGCTGGGGCTATGGTGATATTTTGTGCCGGGTTGATTGCTGGTTCTGCTGGGTTTTAGGTGTATAAAAAAGAAATGGAGAAAATTCCGGGGCGCTATGAATGTAGTATGGTGGTGTTTTGTGCTGAGTTGATTGTAGACCTGCTAAAGAAATGAAGATTAATAGTATTCTGTGCTGGGCTCGATATGTACTTCGTATCCTCAATTTATACAAGATTTATATAATGTTCATTCCTTGCTCTTCGCGGAGACAAGCGTAACCTTTCCGTGGATCTAACTTATCTGGTAGACGAGAGACAGTTGTGTTTTCATGGTGTCATCTATTCATCAATCTTCAAAGGTTACTATGCTCCTGTCTACCACACAAAGGACATACAAATGTGATCGATAGTTTTAATCGACATGGTTTAGTAGTATGGTTTGGCCAGATATTCAGTTTAATCATTCGTCTTGGATGGACGAAGAAGCACGTGTTTCAAAATCGCCCGAATCATCTGCTTTTGTCCAAACACTCTCCCTCCCACACGAATATCTCTCAAGTAATAGGCACCGAGGCTTTTATGTGTTTTCGATTGAAGTGCGAAAGTTGTTGCAAGCCGACATGTGTTCAGATGTAATAAAAAACAAAAATGAAGAGGAAACGAGTCGTTCGATACAATCCACTGTTATATCTTCGCTACCCTATGCCAAGCATTGCCCTACTATAAGTTTTGACATACCTTATCCACTGATGTCAAGCGACCATCCCCATTGCTCTTGTTGTTGTAGCAAATGCTAAAAATGCACTTTCTTAGGCCGCTGTCATGGCAATTCCACCATCAACATCATAGCAGTGCCCAGTCATGTACTGAGCAGCTGGATCCAACGCCAAGAAACGTACAGTACCAGCAACTTCTTCAGGCTTACCAAGTCTACCGAGGGGAATCTTGCTACACATTTTCTCCAAGAATTCTTCACCTAAGTTGGCAGTCATGGGAGTAGCAATGTATCCTGGGCAGACAGCATTCACCCGAATTCCTTGTGAAGCATATTCTTGTGCATGTGATTTGGTAAGACCGATTACTCCTGCCTTTGCTGCAGCATAGTTTGCTTGTCCTGGGTTACCGATCTGACCTACAACACTTGCCATATTGATTATGCACCCGGACTTGCGCTTCACTGCCTCCTTGAGAAACTCTTGAGATGCATAAAAGACACCTGATAAGTTCACATCGATGACTTGTTGCCACTGCTCTGGTTTCATGCGCACTACTAGTCCATCACGAGCGATACCAGCGTTATTTACTAGGACATCTACCTTTCCGTATTCATCGATGACTTTCTTGAACATTGCTTCTATTTCATCTCGCTTTGAGCCTGTGTTCATGAGAATGAGATGTAAAATAAGAATTTAATAAGAATTTGCTTTAGCTAGGAGGAATCGATTTCCTTTTGAAACCAGTGTAAACCAGAAAAGTTGAACAAACAAGAAAAGTACTCAGGTACTTACAATCTGCGGTTACCACTATGGCATCTCCCCCAGCATCTTTGATTTCTTGACATAGATGCTCAGCTTCCTCCTTCATAGGTTCAATATCATTTATCACAACTTTCACATTGTCAGCCTTGGATAACTCCAACACAATGCACTTTCCGATGCCGCGTGAAGCACCTGTAACAAGGCAGACCTTGGAATCGTCCAAGTTTCTCTCTGCTGCGCCGTCGTCGTTGCTTATTTGAAGTGTGTCGAGACGATGGTTCCGATTTGTGTAGACGTGTCCAACAGGAACAAATCCTTCTGCCCTGGATGACAGGGCTAATATGCTTGATAGGAGGAATGCAGTCTTCATTATCACTTGATTTTGAGTGTTATGGTAGCTCAATTGTAAATTTGGTTGCTTTGAAAGGAATGGACGATATTGGCTGTTTTGGCTTCGGTTCGCTTTTCGGCGTTCTCGTTTGACAAAAGATATTTTAGGCCAAAAGTGCACTCTTTTCAGGAAAACATACATAAGTACCAACATACTGTTATCTACGTACAACCCATGACAAAAAAGCTTCGTTAGAAAATTACTTTCTATATCTAGACAAGTACACATCACAAGCTGATGAACTAACACTGTTATCTACTAACCATAGCAACATTAGTTATTCTTCGGGGGACCAGCAAAAATTCCTTCTTTGCCAATACCAAACTTCTCTCCATGCATATCACAAACATAATCGAGATCTTTATCTCCACGACCTGACATATTCACCAACAACTTGGTCCCCTTGGGAAGATCCTTGGCAATTTTCATTGCGTACGCTAATCCATGAGCCGACTCCAAAGCGGGAATAATGCCCTCCATCCGACTCAATTCAAAGAAGGCATGAGTCACCTCATCATCTGTTGCAGTTTCATACTTCACACGTCCAATATCCTTCATCCAACAGTGTTGCGGGCCAACTCCAGGGTAATCAAGCCCTGACGCACATGAGTGCACAGCTGCTGGGTCACCATTTTTATTGAGTAATGTGTAGCATTTCATGCCATGCAATACAGCCGGTACACCAAGAGTCATTGTTGCCGAATGATTGCCTTCTCCCTTGTCCAATCCTCGTCCTGCTGGTTCTACTCCAACCAATTGCACTTCATCATCATCCAAGAAAGCGGTGAAGAGACCCAACGAGTTACATCCTCCGCCTACGCATGCTAGACACATGTCGGGAAGTTTGCCATCATTCATCTCCTTAAATTGTTCCTTACTTCATATTGTAGCATGTTGTTGTGAGACATTGTTTGCATGATTGAAGAGGTTGAAAAAGTGACAAAGAATAAGCACACAAAGCGGGGAAAAGTCAACTGAACTTACGCCTCAAAACCCACAATTGCTTGAAAATCGCGCACCATCATCGGGAAAGGATGTGGTCCAACAACGGAACCAATAGCAAAGAACATATTTTCCGGGTCACTCATAAAGGCACCAAATGCCGAATCCACCGCCTCCTTAAGACTCTTTCCGCCCTCCGTGGCAGGGACAACTTTTGCTCCCAACACTTGCATCCTACGAACATTTGGCCATTCTGAGAGAGGTAAATTCGCTTGTGAGAAGATTTTTCTGAATACGAAAAGACAAGATAATATTTGCACCAGTTTCCTCCCCTCTCTATCCAACTTACCCTTCTTGATATCAATTTCTCCCATGTGAATTTCACACTCGAGCTGAAACAAAGATGCCACAGTTGCCAGCGCTACACCATGTTGACCGGCACCAGTCTCGGCAATGAGCTTACTTTTCCCCATCTTTTTGGCCAGAAGTGCCTCACCAAGACAATGATTGATCTTATGACTACCCGTATGATTTAGATCCTCTCTCTTGAGAAAGATCGTTGCACCACCAATCTTCTCGGAAAGATTCTTACATTCAAAAATAGGCGAGGGCCTACCAATAAATCGTTTACGCAAATCGGCAAGTTCGGCAAGAAACTCTGGATCGTTCTTAATCTTCATATATTCGACATCGACTTGTTTCATGATGGGGACGAGAGGTGGTGGAAGGTATGCCCCGCCGTATTGAGAGTCGCCAGTGCCGAAGAATCCGTCGGCGTCTGGTTGGGCGCCGCCAGAGAGGGCGCCCTCGTTGTTGAGATAGGCTTCGTTGTTTGGTGACATGGTATTGTGGTGTAGACGCTAGCTGCTATCTTTGACGAAAAAGCAAGCTATCCAAAGTTAAAGAGTATCTTTTGTTGGCATCTCCTTCACGCGGCCATCGACGTAGGAATAGTACAAATTCTCACACAGATTCCCGCCAGCAGATGAGAAGAGGCGAGCAAGGGCAACTTCGTTCTTTGTACAATACTTCTTACAAGTATGAACTAGACCCAGCAACCATCAATAAAGAGATGGAAGCAAGAGACAAAGACCCCGCACACACGAGCCTACTCAAGGCCAATCAAGATCACTTCGACGAGCAAGCAACGAAATGGGATGATGATCCAGAATACGTCAGAGTCTCTCGTGAATCCTACGCCACAATCATGCGTCACGTGGGTCAATTCCTCCTCCCATCTTCAGATCATCATCATCATCATACCGACATCTTAAATTTTGGATGTGGAACTGGACTATTGGAAGCTCAATTGCGATTTAATGTCAATAGTATTACAGGGATCGACATTTCTTCTGGAATGATTGACCGAATGAACGCAAAAATTCTAGAAGAAGGTTGGAAAAATGTAATTGCCTTGCAGATGGATATACTTAATGATGAGGCGCAGATATCTTCATCGCATCAGCTACAAATTCAAGGATTTGATATGATTATAAGCTGTTATACTTTCCATCATCTTCATGATGTTACTGCGATTGGCAAAGCGTTGTTGAAATACCTTAAGCCTGGCGGCTATTTATGCATTATTGACTTTGCTGCTGCTGCGGAAACTAATAATGTCCGACAGCATCATCACCATCACCACCACCATCACCATCATCAACATGAGGAACAAGACCAGCAGCAACATGAATCACTTGGGGACAAGCTAAGTGAAGCAGCCAAAGCGTCTATTGGATCACACGATGGATTCTCAAAGCGTTTCTTGATAGATTACTACCAAAATGTACTCGAATTGGAGAATGTGAAAGTAGAAGATGCAACTCCACTCAGCTGTGACGGGAGGGAGTTCCCAACAGTAATAGCCTATGGACGAAGAAAAAAGTAGATAGCCAACTGCTGCAAGAAAAAAAGTGCTGGATGAAGTCTGGTCGCACACAAAATGCATTTTCCACACAGCTTTTTCAGTTCAAAATGGGCTAAAATATGTCAAGAAACAAATATGTCTTATCATAAATATAACAATTATTACTTTGGGGACTCAACTCTATGCGTTTGCTCCATTTTTGGGGTCAGAGTATGAGCACGAGCATGAAAGATACAAGTACTACTCAAACGTCGTTGCTAGTCGCTAGACTCTAGTTCGAGATAGAAATCCAACCGTTGCCGTCGATGCTGACTTTGTAAACAGCCAGCATAAATCCAAATACAGCGTAGATGTAGACAAAGGCGGTGAATGTGACGTTAGAAGCATATGAGGATGAGGTTGTAGAAGCTTTAAGCTTGAAAAAGAAGATGGTGGAAGCGAGTGTCAGTCAATGCTAATGGACAAACACAAAAGAACAGAAACGAGGACACGCTGAAATGTGAAACAGAGTGACATACGTAGAAAAGAAACGAGGAAAAGCTGAAATGTGAAACAGAGAGCCATACGGAAACTCTCCTTTGTTTTTGTTCTTCAACAGGAATCACGAAGCGTTTCACCACAACTACAAATGTAACCCTAACCCAGAAGAGAAGATGAGCCACATAAGGTGATATATTTTCAACTATAATGCATATCAGCCCAATTACTGATGAATACATGCTTTTGGAGTAGGTCATACTATCGCAACAAGCTACCATACCATACTTAGGGTAATACAATACCTCTTCTTATTACGCGAGGTAGGAGCGTCTGTCTTCGCCCCAATCTCCTTCCTTTCAAAAATCAAAAAATAAAACGACACCTCCACGATGACCCTCTCTTGATGGGCAACTTCCTACATATGTCGTCCCTCCCAACCACGCATCTTCAGCAAGACCAACAATAACTGCTCTTGCAGCATCCAGTATTGGAATGTCATCATTCCAAAACTGAGAAACATATTGCCGTTCTCTTGAACCTTTTTTCCACCCTTTTTTTTTCGTCCCTGAAAAAAAAAACTTACACACATCAGCCAAGTTTACGGCCGGATTGGATCCGATCCCAGTGCCCTTGGCCTTTGATTTGTATGAGTTGTATGAGTTGAATAGACAATAAAAACATAAACAGAGAAGGGAATCGGTGATAATAAGAAAGAAAGAAGGCAATCATGAGTATTAATCGGAGCAGCAATCATCGCGGTGGCGGGAAAAACGCCAAAAAGTCAGCCATAGAAATCAAGCTTGAAACAATTGACGTGGAGGGTACACTTCGTGCCTCACTTCAGCGCAACGCCAGTAATAGTAACAGCAGTGACAAGAAAAAGTCTGTTGGTAATAGCATCGGGAAAATATGGTTTGACAACTTACCAGAATATGAACAGACACAAATCCAATTGGGTATTGATGCCCTCTTGTATGCGGGATGTATGGCTGCTGCGAGACGAACGTTTGATACCGTTGTTCGACAGGACATGGCCAATAATAGTAACAATAGCAACAGCAATGGCAATAGCAGTTTCGGAAGTAAAGGTGAAGCAGCAACAACAACAACTGCAAATCATGCTACCAATAATACAAGGGGGCGTGCCCGTTCAGGTAGTACAGAGGGCAATACTGCTCAAAGCCTTCAGTCGGAGGGAAGTAGTATCATGAGCAATAATAATAGACGGAGAGGAATAGGAGGAGCTGGTGGTGATAGTATGATGCATTACAACAACAATACAATTACTACGACTATGCAGCATAACAATGGAGTGGTAGCAACAGCTAATAATGTGGCACAAATAGCACCAAATTATTACATGCAACAACAACATCAGCAACAGTATCATCCAAACATGGGGCCACCACCACCTCCACAAATGCAGCATCAACTACAACATCATCAACAACTACATCATGATTTTAATATGAATAACAACAATATTCCACATCATTATCATCCATCGCAACAACAACAACAACAACAACAACAACAACAACAACAGCAGCTGATGCAGCTACCACTACCTATTCCTCCACCACCCCCACCGCCTCCAAGAGATAACAACAATGATAATAGATCATTACGAAGTGGTATGGATGGTAGTCAAAGTATTGCATCCTCTTCTCGTGGTGGCGGTGGCGGTGGATATAATGATGATAGAGAACGACGTCGAGGTTATCATCATCGTGATCATCATCGTCGTTCTTCTTCTGATCGTGATAGAGAACATCATGGTAGTTCATCACGACAAAGAAGGAGTAGATCACACAGTCGACGTCGAAGTAGTAGACGTAGTTCAAGTCGTGATCGTTCCTCGCGTCGTAGCAGTAGTCATCGTCGGGATCATCAACATCATCGTGACCATCACTCTTCCCGTGGGAGTAGTAGTAGAAGGAGGAGTAGTCGTAGTAGAAGTTCAAGACGGAATAATCATAGATCGTATAGTCGATCGATATCACGAAGTCGAAGTAGGAGTCGAGGTAGACGAAGTGGTAGTAGGAGTGGAAGTCGAAGTTCTAGGAGAAAGAGTAGTGGTAGTAGAGGTGGTGGTGGCGGTGGTGGTCGTAGTAGTCGTGATAGAGAAGAACGTTCGAGGCATAGATCGGATAGGAATCGGTCATCGAGGTCGCGTTCTACTAGTCGTGGTGGAAGAGGTGGTGGTAGTAGTAGATCGAACAGACGTAGTGGTAGACGAGATAGTCGTAGTAGAAGTCGAAGCCGGTCTTCCTCTCGTCATACGCGTCACCATCGTGATGAAAAGAATGAATTGGAGGAAGGTGAAACAGGAGGAGGAGGAGGAGCAGTGAATCAGCAGCAGCAAGAACAACAACATCAGCAGCAGCAACAGCAGCAACAGAAGCAGCAAGATAATAACCAAAGACGAAATCGACGACGACTAGGTGGTGGTGGTGGAAATGGTTCTCCAGAAAAGAAACGGAGAAGACGCGATAGAAGAAGAAATCGTAACAAAGGAGGTGGCGGAGGAGGTAATGGAGGAAGTAATAATGGTGGGGATTCGAAGAAAAATAATGGTGGCGGCAATAATGGGCAAAATGGTGCGTTAAACTGATGGCAAATCATCTTGATAAGAGAGTGCAAGAGAGATTGAAGGGGCCGTCGGGTAAAAAATAGAGAGAAAAGCAATAATCACGAATAGAATTGCAAGTTGTGATCGACTGCGGTGTTTTTTTTCTTTCACTTGTTCTTGTGCACTCTCCTGTGTACGATCTAGAGATGTTTGGAAGTAGACTGGGCGGGACACTGCACATCTTTCCTCATGTCTTCACCCAATGGAGAAAAACAATCATACGAAACCCATCTCGAATCTTGACGTGTGAAATGATAAAATTCGGAGATGAATACTGCGGACCAGAAGTTAGAAACGCAATGGAATTTCTAGTAGGAGAATATATCTGTTGTTCAATAACTGACACTAATTTACTAAACTGTGGACGTATCGCCACACTACACGCAGGACTTACAAGAAGTTGCCAAGTGATATCTATTTTTGTTTTTCCAACGCACAACGTACGTAGCACATTTTTTACATTCAAGAAAGACTCAGAACGTCGCCCTCTAATGATTCCTCTAATAATCAATAATTACTGAAGAGAGGCACCTCGAGAAGCCTTGGCAGCCTTCTTGGCATTGAAGTACTGTGTGGCAGCAGGTGCCGAATAGTTCTCAACAGACTTGGCAACCTTGGCCGCCTTCGCGGCCTTCTTCTCTTCAGCCAACTTTCCAAAGTATAGTGTGGCAGAAGGAGCAGCGGCCTTGGCCCTGGTAATATCTAAAGCACGTTGGGCATCCTTCTCTTGCTTTCTGGCTCCAAAGTGTAGGGTGGCGGCGGGGGCGTTGGCCTTAGCAATCCTGATAGATTCCTGTCTAGCGGCGTCCTTCTGGGCCTTGAGTGCGCCGAAGTGGGCGGTGGCGGCGGGCATGTTGGCTGTGACTACTGGAGAATCCATGATGAGAGGTAGTGTTGCTGTTGTTGTAGAAGATTCACTGAAAAGTTGACGTGCTTGATGTGAGCATTTGAAAATATTATTATGAGAGGAGAGTTTCGCTTGCGGCGTTGGGTGGGTTGGGGCTGCCTCTTTGCAAGAGCAAGATAAGTGGGCGGGACATCATTACGGATTCCTACGTAGACTCGCGAAAACGTTTCGCCAAACGTCGCTAAATGGGATGCGTTCAGCCCCGCCTGTGAAATTTTGAATGCGTGGAATTTTTGTATTTTCTCGTTTGGCGTTAGGTCCAAACGAAAACGGACACCATCCACCCCTCTCTCTCTCTCTCTATGTACATAGGTACAATACATATATTTATTTTATGAAGTGAAGGAGATTAGATAGGTAGGCACTCTGATGCAAGTGAAGTATGTAGGAAGTAGGTACTTACATAAGTAAGTGACTCGGTCCACTCTCTCCGTCCCTTGCCCGACATGATAAAATAATAATACCCCTCTACTACGACTAGAAGATTATACTAACACGTCAGAGATACGCAACTACAGCGATGCTACCACATTGAATAATACTATTTGCAACGCACGCTCTATCGACTGGTGTCCCCGACATCAACGCCACCATCACACAGAGCGACGTCGAGTGTGTTATCTACTCATCGGTTTTTGGCTCATTTTACACCCATCACCGGTAACGTGTCGTTTTGTCGTTCGAACATGTTGATTGGAGCTTAATATTTGCATTAAATATCGATATTTGGAGGGGGGGGTTGGAGATGTAGTTGTTGCATCGATTTTTGAACACGACGGTGATCGAAGAGTTGTAGTGCCGGCGTAGACATCTCGTTGGGAAAAGTTCGACTTCGTCCATGCTCAACCCACATCTCATCAATCAATTCAAATATCAAACGCAGGAATAATGACAAGAGAGCCTAATCATGATTAATACGCGCAGCGAATCTATCGATGAAAGATGTGGCAGTGGAAACTGTGCGCTGATGCATTTGTAGCATATATACCACAACAAATCCGGTCACGTGGAGAGCAAGTACGATTGCACATCGGCAACTTGGCTTATCGGCTGCAACACTGTTATCGACTGCAAAGTGACACGCAATAATATTTCTATTTCTATGCTGAATCTGTCACTAAAGTGGCGAGGTTGTATTCGCCGTTGGGAGCACGAAAACGCACATGACACGTGTGATGCTTTTAAGCGTCGCTCGACATCAACCAGAACAAATACGTCAGGTGGAGCTATCGCCTCTCACCATGGTAAAAATGCACACAGAATGATTGATACTCGTTGGATTTATCATAAGGGGATGTGTCGATAAAGACGATGACGTCTGCATCGCATCGCTTTGAATTATTGATGTGGTATACGAAAGAGGGCACAATTTTTCGAAATAAAATGCGGCCACACGCAACAATCAGCATCCCAACTTAGTATCAGCATCAACAATTCATAAAAATATCATATTCATGCAGTCTTGAGGCCTAGTGATGGTGGAGAAGGTTGCAGAGAGCGATATTAACAGAAACATAACACAAGAGCGACGAAAGCATTACCTCAGACTATTCGACTCTTCACGGCCAGAAAGTGCAACATGTAAGATTCGACAACAATAGAGCTCTCAATTTGCGGTAATAGATCAGAGAAGGTTTCAAGCCAATAACAGGCGAGGTTGATATAAAGAAACATGAGCTGACAGCTATAGCACGTGTAGTCTGTGCTCCTGCCGGATGCATCTTACATTAAGGGTAATTTCATTCTATCTTTAATCATAAAATCGCCATTCGATAAGAATGGTGGGGATTCTTTGCATCTTTTTCATATCATTCATGCGGCTGGATCAAACATGACTTTCCTCCTCCAGAAAATTGCCACCAACATACAAATCCTTAGAGGACTCACACAAAACTTTTTGACATCACTTTCATCGCCATCGCCACTATTATTCATCCAAATCATGTCCATCATAATACAAACTAGACGTGTAAGTTATGTCACAGCCATTCCTATTATTGTCATACACGACTAATGGGTCTGTTATGAACAGGCCTGGGCTAATCTTTGCAAAATCTAACCACAAGTGGTAATCTTCTTCCCTGTCAATACCTTCATCGAATCCCGAGGTTGCGTAGAAGATGTCTTTGGAGAAGATTGTGGCAGAAGCAATGAAGATGTTGTGTCTACTCAATTCTTTTTGTGTGACATGAGATGGCAATTTAGCATCGAGGGAAATATTGAGCCTTTTCGAAATGAGCTTTTTGAATTTACCTCCATTTGCCAAGAAAAATGAACCTTTCTCGAGATCATGTGATTTGTATTGAGATTCATGGCATCGACCATTCCTCGGCGCATTGGCATCTGAAGATGAAAACGAATAATTTCCCTCCTGCATGGCTTTGACCTGGATTTCTGTCTTCTGCGGATACCACACGTCATCGTCATCAAGCACAGCAAAGTGAGTTGCATACGGACTTGCCTTCTCTATTCCATAATTACGGGTCCGTCCGGCTCCACAAAGATTCTGCTGGGGGCAGGGCGGTACTTTGACAACTCGCACTCGATTGTCTTTGCTCCCCCAAATATTCTTGACGCTCTTGACACATGCAGGACCACTGTCAATGGATACTATGACTTCTAAAACTGGATATGTCTGCTTCAATGCACTTTCAATGGCATCTTGAAGAGAGTGCAACCTGT
>JALLBJ010000616.1:0-16453 GCA_036940105.1 Skeletonema potamos | reverse complement strand
TATATCAAGTGGTAAGATTAAAACTTTCGTTGGGACTAGTGTGGCTGTGGGTACGACTGTTGCAATGCCCTTTCTAATGGCTGGCATGCTAGCTGTTGTGCCTGCCGAGGCGACTCTCGCGGCTTCGGTCATGGCTGCAGGGTTGACTGGTGCTGAAGCCATTGCTAGCGTGGGCGCCATTGGTGTCACAGCTGCCATAGTGTTTAGAGAGGACAATGACACTATTGGTATTGAGTCGTCGGGACACGAAGTTAATGATGCTGGGAAGGATTATACCAAGAGGCCACTTTGTGCATGGAGATAGTGTTAACACGAAAGAATTAATTGAAAATTCCTTGCACTTATGAAAGTCCAAAATTCGCTCATCAATTGCTGACTAAGTGGCGTGGCGGGACGTAGGGGGTTGAAGAAGTGATGCACGCAAAACATAATCATTTTGTTGGTTAGGCATTTGATAGCTTGCTTGCTGACTTTCAATACTCATCGATTGAATCAAGTGCCCGAGAAACGTGATCTGGCTTGGGTGTTGTGGCGATGCTGGTACCAGCTCATGTCGTTAGCTGTGACAGTGCTCATTTTGTGGGTTCTGCGTTTCGATTGGTCGGTCGTCTCGGGATATATTGACGAGTGCAAAGAGAGTAGAGACAAAGACAGCAGCGATGTCGATGAGGATTAGTCGTCTGTGAATCAGGAGCTACCAGCTCCAGTAGATACATCTATTCTGATTAATTTGATAAACATTACAAAGGTAGCTGTAGTACAACCACCAAAACAAAGATTTCTTCTTCTTCTTACTCTAAGAGCAAGGGTAGCCGCTGATGAGTAGATAAGTCAGTATAAATCACTAAACATCAGATATCCCCAATTTCCTCAAACACAGCTGAACAGAAAGGAAGTGATTTAGTTTCATCAAACAAGATTGTCATGGACTTCTAGTCCGTACGACGGTTGTCCCAAATAGAAAATTTGTGTTCGGGATACCACCTGTTTGGTGTTCGATGGATGCGAATCTTCTGTCTCGGCAAGTTTTTTTCCCTCCAATTTGTGCATTGCTGTCATCTAGTTGGTTTCTTTGTTAGCGACCGCAGCAAAGTGCAGACTCATACAAACCTCAACAAAATCCAGCAAGTATTCACATTCCTCTAAATGTTCATATTTCTGTAGGTCATCAGATATTAGGAAAAAGAGCTTGAGACTTCCCAACCTGCCATCAAGATGCAGAAATATCTACTCGACTACTTCAACTATTTTCGCCAATTTTTTCTTGGCGGGCGTGTTTTTCTTCGTGTATTCTCCTAATCACCACGATCTCCAAGCACAAAACGGCCTCTTGGTATAATCCTTCCCAGCCTCATTAACTTCGTGTCCCGACTGGATAGCTGCTGTGACAACTGTTGAGCCCACGCTACCTATGACTTCAGCACTAGTCAATCCAGCGGCTATGGTCAATCCTCCGTATCCAATAGCCACATCGTCGACTAGCAAAAGTAAAGATGTTGCGAGAGTCGCCTGGGCAGCGGCAGGTGCGACTAGAGCCATCAGGAAGGGCATTGCAACAGTCGTACCCACAGCCACACTAGTCCCGATCGCAATCGTCTTTACCTGTTCACTTGATATGGCTCTTGGAAGAAGCGGGTTGATACTCCAAACTTCTCTCTTGTCGTCAGTAACTGCAGCCACCGTGCACAATTTGGGGTTCACTTCGTCATTGCTAAATGAAAGCAATCCACCATGTGTCTTTGAGGAAAAAGTGTATCCTCCGTCGCTAGATTGTTCCATCTTCCACAGATCTGACAGTTCAGCGTCATTGCACGACATAGTTGTGCACTTGACCTCGCCCTCGACACTTGATCCCAAATACATTTCATTGCTTTTGTGATATAACCTCGCTGTACCTTCATCATCGATCACTTGCAAGACGAGTTGATCGCTCTGCTTCATATTCTCCGTCACGTATGGAAATGGTCCGATCGATCGTTTATGATGAAACGATGTGAGAGTGTACACTTGTGAGTGAGCACCATCTAATTGCCATAAACATTGCGGATGGAACTCTTTCAGTGTTGATATTGCCCCCCCTCCTCCCTCGCCATCCCGACGACACAACAACCTCCTTGCGCAAGCTACAGATTTGATAACCACACCGACGTAGCCCTCTGGAGCCTTCTCCACAGTCCACTCATCACGTCCCTCTTCCGCCTTTCCGATACCTATGGTCGACACCTTCCCTTCGTGATCGCACGCAATACAGAACTGAGAGTGCATCCACGAAACGATGCGGACTCTGCCTCCACCCATCTCGACGAATCGCCATACCTCCCATCCACGCTTATCACTAGTCAATGAGAGGTTGCCCATGAGATCACATCGAATCTGTTTCATTTCGGATGAGCTTGCAAGGGAAGAAGACACGAAACAAAGCTCTCCAGAAACAAACTCAACATTCCAACTCTCCTCTACCGTATTTGCTCCCTTTAGACCAACTGCTTTATTCGTAACTCTTCGCCCTTCTCCATCGTATGTGGTTCGAGAGCTTATGGCTACATTCAATTCATGCTTTACAGAAACAACAAAGTGGCCCCCGTGGGGTGAACGCATAAGCAGCCATTGTTCCGCCTCGCCAAGTTGAGATTTGGTCGGTGAATCGTCCGCAAAGGCTGAATCAGCCTTTGCTTTTGCGGCGGCTACCCAATCTATCTTCTTCTCCTCTTCCTCTTCAGCAATATTATCAACACTGACGTTCTTTTCCGGTGCAATTTTGACTGTGCTGACCTCCCCCGTAGTGGAATCTGAACTAAGATATCGGTTGAATGTGAATGATTTGAGATAGTACACATCTTTTTCCTTGGTTGCATCGCCCTCATCACAAGTCTTCACAACAGGGATGAGCATGAATTGCTCTTTATCACCACGATTTGACGTTACATCGACCAATCCCTTCTTGGTACTGGTCAATTTCTTATTATTATCTGATACAGATGTTATTATGCATCGAGGGGGCTGTTCCACCACAGGAAAGGGACGAGTGATCTCCGGCATGGGCTGGCGTATATCATCGGAAATTTCGCTAATGTTGCTTGTAGAGCCGCTGCCACCGCCGATTGAAGAGGATAGACGAGACGAATGATTGCTCGTTTCAATTTTGAGATCATTTAAAATGGAGCTNACCGCCGATTGAAGAGGATAGACGAGACGAATGATTGCTCGTTTCAATTTTGAGATCATTTAAAATGGAGCTCGCCCTGGAGAGAAAGTCTCTCATGTTGCTGCCGCCGCCTCTACCACCGCCGCTACGGGATGTCGTCGTCGTCTTTTCTTTATATCACCGCGAGATGCTCGTGGTCAGCGACGCTTAATAAGCCTGTGTATTATTCTTATGGCCGCAACGGAAAGCATTGGGTCGTGGTGACCGACTAAATCAGATATTGTACCCATAATACTCCGAAACCAACGGAATGGAATGGCAACTATGCTACTTATGTATGTACCAATGTAAAGCTGTGTACATCTCGTGTCCTTCTCCTTGAAGATGCCAATCTCATAAATGGCGCTAACTGTCGTCATCGATGAGTGCGATAGAGTGACATGTTGATTTCCTCATAGTATTGATCTTTCAAGAGGTAGCACACCTATCCCTACCAAACGCTAACAATGAATCTCATGCTGCTCTTGCTCAGCTGCTTCGTTGCCCGTACCCACGCCTTCCAAGCACCTCGGCTTTCAACAAGGTACTCTTCTTCTAGCCAACTCTATGCCGCCCCAGCAAAGAAAGTGCACGTCCTCCCAACCGAAAACGAGGTAACGAAGGCAGTCCACCAAATAGTCGAATCATGCGCCCAAAAGGCAATATCTACACGTGGACACTTTGCTCTTGCTATTCCTGGTGGCTCTGTGTTAAAGGTTCTCAGCTCTCTCGATCCATCGGGTGATTGGGTCTCCAAAACGACACTATGCTTTGTCAATCACAAATGTGTCGACATTACAGACGTATCAAGCGCCATTGAGGCACAGGCTCGTACTAAATTCTTGGACCGTTGGGGACTTACTGATATCATTTCATTAAACGGATCAAATGATGGAAAGAAGGAGGCGGATGATTACGAATCAAAGATGAAGGCTATCCCTGAAGCAAAGTTGCCCCGTGACGCGGATGGCTTCCCCGTGTTTGATTTAATGTTGGTTGGTGTGGGTGATGATGGACACATTGGTAGTTTATACCCCAATCGTGATGAAATTGACATTGTAGATGGTCCTTGGGTAACAGCAGCCTTTCAGAAAGATCCACCCAGTATATCATTGACCTTGCCAGTGATGCAACGTGCTCAAACCACTGTCATTTCAGCAGCTGGACAGTCAGTAAAGTACCCCAATGGAAAGGCTGGGGCAATGAGGTTGGCAATTGCAGATGAGGCAGTATCACCCAAGGACTTTCCGGCGAGTGCCTTGAGGGAGGGTGCTGTTTGGATTTTGGATGAGCCGAATGCTTCGGAAATGGAATTGGAGATGTCTACTATCGAGAAGGCAGTTGCTGATGCGTAAAGGGATGCTAAAACGTAGACTTAGATATGCCATCACATATATTATAACTAATATTATAGCTTTCTTGAGCAAATTTAACTACATAAATACTTGTTCATCATTAGCGCCCCACACAGTGTCAGACCTTCGTAAAACTACACTCCAACAATTGAATCTTCAGCCACAGGCGACAAAGCATTTTCATTATCAATACTATCCCCCCTACCTCTAGAATAATCCGCATTACTTACAGATAATGCAGCCGTGTCATCCGTATCACTACGTGATCTATTCCCCCTCAAACTCCCTCCCCTGTCTACCTTCTCTTTCTCCTCATCAAAATCCCAAAAGTTACATCGACACGAGGGACAATTCCTATTCGATTCTCCACTCTTGATATTTGAATGTGAAAACCAGTTCAATATACACTCTTGATGAAAGACATGACTGCAGTGCTTGGAGCATACGACTACATCCCCGGCATCATACTCCAACATGCAGATGGAACACTCATTGGAGCATCGATTGATTTGTTTGTCGTTGCGGAGTGTGATTTCGGGGGGTAGAATTAGATTGATTTCATAGTGAGAGGTTGATTCATCCTCGTTTTCTCCTTCTTGGAAGACGTATTCCATGTGATCTGCCGTGATGACCTGTGTTTTATAAAAGAGAGGGGGGGGAGTGAATAATGAGAAGCCGTCCATAATTAAATAATTGATCTGCAATGAGGGCGACTAGGCCAACGATTTGCAACAATAAAATTAGATACATGAATAAAACTCACAAAAGTCTCATTTTTCAAATCATCCATCGCCTTCAATTTAAGTCCCTCCCTCTTCCCTTGATCGGGCCACCAACCTCTTGGCAGACTTCTTCGTGGGGGTGTTCTTCCCGCTCTCTCCGCCGCAGAAGCTGCAGCAGCGGCCATTGACGCCGCTCGTCGCTGTCGACGGAGCAAGTCACGTGGTGTTAGATCATTGTTATTAGCATTATTATTATTGTTGTTGTCATTTGCAATGCGTTGTCGTTCCAACATAAATTGAGACGGCTGACGCTGTATCCGAAAGGCCGCAGAGATCCGGGCCGACAGTTTGCGGCGAATGCTCTGTTGTTGATCGTGCTCTACGACCATTGTTCTCAACAAAAATAACAAAGAGATAAGTACTTAGTATCCTCCTTGTGCATCAATGCGAGCCCGTGCAATGCAATGGAAGAGTGTTCTATCTTCCAGAGGAGTAGCTAATAATAAAGAATAAACAACCAGTCTACTGGGAGAGAAGCAGGTGTCGTTGTTGTTTCGGGTTCGAGTTTTTTTCGGCTTTCGCTAAAAATTCAAGAACTTGAAGTTCGGTTCACACGTCACACCGCTACATGCTTACCTACTTACCTACATTTCTTCCTCGCTCACGAAAGTATTGTATGTAGATAGTAAGGTGTACATACAGGAAGTATGTTGTTTGTAGTCACTCCGCTTCAACGGCTGCCAGGCTCGGAGAGGTCAACAATACTTATCAATCGCTATGGGTTCATCCTCCTAAACAATCATGATAAAATGTGCATTAAAAGAAGTTGCTGACGACCAAGCTTGTAGTGGAGAATAATACCGCGTGTCCAAAAGCAAAAGCAGAAGTGCATCCGTGTTACATCAAGTCATGAACATGAAAGTATTCGTGTGGGCAAGCCATGACGAAGAAACAGTTGTACATAGCAACGCAACCCATCGCAATCGTTGGAAGAAAAACAACTTGATCGATTTCTTCCTCAAGAATTCCAAGCGAAAAACCGCAAGCAGCTGCTCAAATACCAATCACTCTCAGTCTCAGCGTTTAGAGCTAAAGATATAAAGAATGTAAAAACTTATAAAGATAGAGATGTACTATATTCGATTTAGATTTTGCTGCTTTCTTTACATGTGAATAATATTATCACTTTATAAACTTATTTATTCTCTCCCGATATGTTTTCTTCATACCTACAAATTGGAACAGTGAGAGTTAGCGCATACAACTCGCCATTGTCTGCTTCCTCTCTACCTCTACCTCCTTCTCCTCCTCTCCAGCCGAGATGCAATCGATGCTCTTGGTGAAGGATTGGTATGTAGCCCTTCATAATAAGACGACACAACTCTTATCTCTCCTTTCGATTGGATTGCATAGATGCTGCTCTTCTACGAATCTCTTCCTCGGCCGAGATTGCATTCGGACCAGTCTACACCTACCATTCTTTTCTTTATCCCGATACTCTCTGCCACGGTAACTCCTTCGGGTAATCCCCACCTTTGCATACTTGATTTTGGGAATAAAGATGACCACAAGAACCCCATTGTTGGTCAAGAAAATTACACCAGCAATAACTAAGTAGCGAGCTTCTCCAGACTCCTGGATAGCAATGAGGCACCACTGGCCATTCAGCCTCATCCAGCACAAGAAAGCAAGCAAGCAAAAATAGATAGGCCAAGTAAGAGGAGCTCGCAGAGATGTAAATTGATGCGTGGGCAACATATTTCTGTTCTTGATAACGATCTGATATTCCCTTCACCTTGAACAAGATCACACTGGTTACGTCCCACGTACAGCTTGGATAACTTTCCTTGGCTTACACTTCCATTATTAGCGCCTTGGCATGATTCCGCCGTCTCGATGGTCAACACGCCTATGGCCTCGTCCAGAGTTGTCGACACATCGGTCCGAATACATTGCAAAGGTGCAACCAAGACCCATGCAATCAAAACAACAAGATTGATAAGAAGTACCATAAACAATCACTTAGATTTAACGTTAACGTACACCGACTTTGACACGTCTAGTTGCTCTGCAGTTGCAGACTTTGCAACTTTTAGTAGCCATCACGACTTGGCTGTCAACGAAATGTACATTAAAAACCACCAAGCCCAATGAATAAAGGAACGGAGTGGATCGACATGCCGCAGAGCCCCCCCCCCCCTTTCACTCTCACTTGAGGCTGCCTCGGCAAGTGTTCGTGGAATAATGGCCGATGAAGAGATGGTGGCACCAACACAGAGCAAGAATGATGACTCTGGCTGACCTCATCTTCATAACTGGATCGCTTCGTTTCAATGCGTCTGTGACATTGGGTGAATCGACAATCCGAAAGAAGGATTTGGTGAGCTCAGCCAAAATCATGTGAATTGCGTATGACCCCACTTGGAATTAACTCCCCAGTAATCAAGTAACCAAATAAGAGCTGCACATTCTCACTTTACGTTCGGCCGCCTGTGGACGTTTATCTCTAGAGCAGCGGACTATCGAGCAGCTGACACTCATGATAATCATAGATAATCATATATCTATCAAAAGAATGACCACCACATGTTGTGGTGGATAGATAGAGCAAAGAAGGTACTAAAACGAGGAAAATGCAAGGGGCTGTCGCACCATCATTACATAATAATTCCTTTCGTTGAGAAATGTACCCTTAAATGAAAATTATACTTTAACGTAAGTAACAGTAGATACAAAGCTTAAATAAGAAACGACATCTGCGTTGGCGTCAGCTTTCTTCGTTTTCCTTCCTCTTCTGCCTTCCGGAACAATGTTTTGTGCTTGCTAATGCTGTCACCGCCAAATCTACTGGCAGCTGGCAGCTATTAGCTAAAGTACATTGGAATGAATGGTGGCAGTACAAGCATTGCATGCTGTTGTTACATTTGCTTTCGTTTTCCAGTTGTCGCCTCACACTTTTTGATGCGAGTCGTCTGCATAATTATATGCGTTGTTCAGTAAATACAGTAAATACGTGAAAAGAACATGTTCTTCACAACATCGTCATATTATGCAATAATAGTGCTGTTGTCGCTGCTTCAACGCAGCTGTCTCTCATTTTCACCTCCTCTCAGCGGCAGACAACAGCAGCGAAATGTCATCATCTCTTCATCGAGCAAATCAGCATCCTCAAGGCGACAGCATCTATCTCCACTCAACGCAGTTACCAAAAAACAAACATTTATTCTTGATGGGGCGGAGCTTTCCCACTACATTCAAAGATTGGCTGCTGACCAGAGTAACATCAACAGTGACCAAAGTAATAACGACAGCGAATCGCGAGCAGCAGCAGCGAAAGTGCCAGATGTGGCACCACGCTCACTAAAAAAAAGGAAGCGTGTGGCCTCCATTTCATTTGTAACTGCCGTTCTCGACGAACAAATTGTTCTACAGGGTGATACGATTGCTGAGAAGGGGGCAAAAATAATTGGGATTGAAGTTCCAAAAGACTACACTAGTAGTGACGACTCGATGGCAGCAACGACCATCACCATTGATAAAGATATGCAGCTGTATCAAGATTCTATTGCAATCATCCCACCGTCACTAAAGGTATCTTACGCGGATGTTATTTCTACAGCGGCCACATCCTTGTTGGGAGTGCACAGTAGTACAAAACGAAAAAGAGCAGTCATTATTGGTGGAGGAGACTATGCCATCTTCCTTGCCAGGGCGCTCGTTGCTTTAAATATCAAGACGTACCTTGTTACGGCTCGACCTGCATGGTCACTCCCCTCCTCGAAAGATATTGCCGGCGCCTCATCCAAAGATTTGATTGAAATAATGCCACCGGCAGTGGGCTCAATGTCATTAGGGTTTGCCATGGCTATTGGTGAATTCGATGTATTAATCGACACCTTAGGCGATGAAATGGGAATGGGTCGAGCACGAACAATCGTAAATAATGATGGATACGAAATTGGACAATCAACGTTACAGCAATGGAAGGAACTTCATGGATGTAATGAATATATATCCACACTAACGAGAAGTCAGCAGTATGTTTTGGGCAAGGGATTATTGTTTGCACGTGATGCTGTGATTCGGTATCAACGAGAGGTGGAGTCAAAGTCGTCATCATCGCCCAAGGGAGTGATTCCAAGTGTGCCACCACCTCGAAACTTTGGTGCAACAGTGCAGTCATTATTGAATCAAAATGTTATATATCCTGCTGGATCAAATGAGGTTGGAAATCAGGGGAACAAGTCGACGTTTGTTAGGGGTTGGTCACTCAGCGATTTTTCAGAGACGAAGACTTGGCCAAGAGCAAGTGAGGGTGCAGGACGATTTGGTTTTCCTGTGATTGATTTGAAGGCTCCAAGGATACGAGCAGTGGTGAAAGAAATGAAGGAGGACAACACACATGTTATACAGGGGGAAAGAGCCGCTGCAGCCCCTACCAAGAATGACGCCGTTGTAGCGAATGAACATTCTTCAACTGCCGAGCTGTTGACCTCTTCCGAGTCCATGATGGAGACTACCGTCAACGCCACATCAACAAGACAAATAAAAGTTACCACAAACAAATCCACAACCAATCCATACGTGACCACCATACACAGCGCTAGCGAACTGAATCAAAACATCGTGGAAGCACGTCGCAACTGCATCCTCTTCCTCACAGCGTCGTATTGTCAAAAGTGCAAGCGACTCACACCTCGTTTCCAACGTATGGCTCGTAAATCATCCGAGTCGTCTACCAATTCATCAAAAACGAAGGACAACGCTGTAGTTTTCGCCCATATAGATATATCCGCAGGTCCAAGGGGTAAACAACTTGGCAGGCTTCTATATGTGGAGAAGGTACCCTCAGTAATAATATTCCGGAACGGTAAGCAACTAGACATAGATGGGGGAGGGAAGTCATCCATTGTTGTGGAGAGGGGAAATTTGAATAGATTGGAGAAGATTGCGGATGCCTTGGAGAGAGGAGAAAGCGACCTGAAGTTGAATGACTTGTTGGCTGTTAAGGAGGCTATCCAAAAGTAAGATGAAGATGATACTATTGTCTCTAGATCTAATAAATAAATACAAAGTTAATAATGTGGCATTATTTTAGAAGTGTTTGAATGTTTACTTGCATTATCATTATCATATCGTAATATTCTAGTTCCGTGAAATTTTCCTTCTCCGCTGCCAAAACATGCATAAACTCACTGTCCAAAGATCACTATATTGTCGCGAGAACCTCTCCCACGCTGAAATAAAGAAGAGTACCGGTCCAGCAGAGAAGCCTGCACTCGAAAAGAAAACATGTAATACCGTCTAATACCTTCTCTCCTCAAAAGCATCGTAGTTTTGCTAACTGCTAATTACCCTAATAACTATTAACTGCAAAAACCCTTCTCAGCGTCATGCTGATGCTGCGTCTGCTTCAACTTCATCTGAGGTATGGATATGGGAATAGCCTTCTCATTCTTCTTCCACTGAGGCAAGTCCACCCACTTTCTGTTTCTGGGCAGTGTCAATCGTCACATTCGCAGCACGTTGCGTTGTGCTCGTATTCGTGTCCTCTCCTCCAGCGTCAGCCAACGCTGCCTTGTTCACTAAGAATCGACTCAGGACGCGAGTAAGCAACAAAGCAACCGTTATCACCAATCCTGCTATTGCCCTTATTTCAATTTCCAGTTTTTTAGTGAGCAACGTGTTCAGTAACAAGCAAAGAATAGTAATACTCCCTCTCAACAAATTCACTATCACCACGGCCCAGCGCAGCTTTCTTTTACCCTCTTTTGTGCTGAAAAAGATGCCAGTGATTTCTTTGAAGCTGTAATGAGTCAAATTCATGAGCTCAAGAGAAATTATGACTGTACCGAAGAAAGGGAAAGTTGGGTAGCCCTTTACATTTACACCATTTTGCATTTCATTTTCATCTTCACCAAACTCTTTCTCCATTTCAGTGATGGTGGCATCATCATAAATCTGGTGCAAAAAAGCTAGGTGGAACCGACACAAGAAATGATCATAAGATTGAACGCTACAATGAAGAAGTCATTAAGCAGCAATGTCAGGGTCGTCATCTCCCTTACCTTTGTAGCTCACACCATATCCAATTAAACTGACACTGAGGACATGTACTAGTATGACATAGCACACAGAACCGTAGCTCCTCAAGGCATGCTGTCTAGAATCCAATGGCTCTGAATCCATTTTCAAGACATGTAAAAAGATCATAGTCAAGATCCCACAAATGACCACGACATAGTACTCCGTCGATTCAACTGTGTCAACTATGGCGAGCATGAGATAATTTCGTGAGTCAAAGACAACGATGAAAAGACATGGACAAAACAAGACAAAACTCAGCTTACCAATCAGTAGAGACAATACTCCTTCACCAATCATAAGCATGATAAATTCTCCAAATCTGTGGATCACGTAATCAACATTGATAGGGACACACCATTCCTGCATGTCGCTCGTCTTGCTCTTCCGCAAGAAGAGAGCGGTCGACAAGACTAATCGAACAAAGTATGCAGCAGCAGTCAACGTCATTGGCAGATCATGTAGGTTCCAGATAGCTTTCTTCTCATTGTCCTCATAATGATGATGTCCATCAGCGAATGCCTCATAATCTTCCAAAATCACCTTGTTCAAAGGGTCTAAAGAATCGTCCCCTCTGTGAACCTGAACATATTGGACTGAAGCAAGAATGAAAGCAGCAAGGTATACCATAAACAAGAATCCGACAAGTCTTGTCTCCAAGCGCCCTGAAGTAGAGTTCCACTTCCAAGCCGATAGTAACAATCAGCTCTAAGAGCATAAAAAGAGTGAATACCATCACATTGTCTGACCTCGGATCGGCGTAGAGTTTTAGTGAGGTAATATTAAATATAGCCATACCAACGCAAAGATATCTGAACATCTCGATGAGGCGATGAAAGAAGTCATGAGTTAAGTAGGCGGCCTCGTAGAGTGTTTGCACCTCCCAGCACGTCCACAAAGGTCCTAGCGAGCCAAAGAAATAGACGAAGCAACGAAGCAACTCTGTCTGATCAAAGGCAGCATTGTACAGCAAAAGCATTCCACTGCATAGATGTCCAGTAGATTTTGTGAGATTCAAAGTTATGAGCAGAATTTGAGGCAAACCAACACGAGAAGAAAGCAATAAAATACAAAGCCACACTTACAGATTATACGCCGCTCCGACGTAAAATAGATCAAAGAATAAATCTCCCCAATTCACATGGGGGAGACCATGTTCCTCACCCCAACGAAGTCTCTGAACTGGGGGACAATACCATGGAATATTTTTTGGCTGTGCGTGATCATCGCTATTGTTCTCATTGTCGTCACCAAGTAGTTCTTCTTCTTCTTCGAAGAGTAGGTGGCGATCCCATTCAGCACCCCCTCTAAAGGAAGCGATTTTTTTAATGATCTCAAGCTCTTTGCTACTTCGTACCGTGGCGTTCGTCGCATTTGTTCCATGTGTCATAGTCGAAAATAGGCTGTTTCTGTTTCGTGACATCGCCTTGAACTTTCGTTGTGCTTCGGGGAAATCAACATGATTGGCACCAGATTCTTCGGTACTGCTAGTGTATGCCAATCTTAACTCGTCACCAAGAAACTCAGGTTGTTTTGGATGAGATAGAGGTTTGCCTCCGCCTCCTACAATCCCGCTTTGACTCTGACGGCGGAACAGTTCTTCCTTCTCTGCTAGTGCTAGAAGAGATTTGTTCGCTCTGATCAAAGAGTTGATGTAAAGATCTGTGTCTTGCTTGGGATCGGGATCTTCAACAGATAGACCCTTGATGTTCTCGATCAATGAATCGGAAAACATGGTTGTAAATAATATCTACCTCCGACGGCAAGGTGATATTTGTTTTGGTTAAGTTTGAGCGCTGTTTCCGTTCCACCAACCATCACTCCAAAGAATTTTGAGACCAATTTTTCACTACGCACGCGGTCTCTTGGCCACGCCACCATCTGCATGCTGGGTTATATGTATCAGAGTTATGTGTGTGAAGAGATAATCTTTTCTTTTACTTTGTGGCAAAAAAAGGGCTCATCTCTCATCTCAGGCGACGCTTCCTCACTATCATCTATCAGATATGCTTGTCTGACCGTTCTTGTCACGGTAAAGTCTCGTATTTGTAGTGATTCCGATGCATGTATTGTGTAAAAACCATGTTCCCCGGCCAAATTGGAGTTGGGTACCACAACGGAGATCGGGACTGGGTGTCAGGGGGGGGGGGTGATGCGGGTAGATAAATTCCCGCGTGGTGAGGAGATCGATGGGATTGAAAGAGAATGCAAAGCTCTCACAAGATGTCGCGCTCATCAAATGAAGAAGATGAAAAAAGGTTGTAAAGTGAACACAGTGAAGAGGATCAATCTCAAGTATGAAAATGTAATGGCCATGGTACAAACTTTGGGGAAGCCACACAAACCGAAAAGAACAGTACTTAGCGCCCACAGTTGTCACTCTAAGTCTAAGAATCTGTCAAGCACCAGCATGCAATCTATGGTAAGTAGGTAATAAATCTATCTATATATCTATTTTTGACTTTCTGATTGTAGGGCATTCTTCCACTCGCTAACGCAATGTGGAAGCGTGCAAGACAGCCCCACGAGAAGTTCTATTGGCACTCCTACACAGCTCCCATGCCCCCCTCCACTTTCTTCCTCCAGCAATTCGGACTTACTTGCACCAAGGCATTTGCCATTCACCTCCGACGCAAACCCAGCAATGCCACACGTCCCCATCCCTCACCCCCGGGCCCAAAAACAAACAGGACCTCCCCTGGTTTAAGTAACCCTTACTCTACAACTCCTTCGGGAATCTAGGGTGTAGAAACTAAAATAGATGGATTGATAGATACAATACTTAGTTACTCGTATACCTAACCACGATGGGACATTATCTACAGGCGTATGGTTGCGCTAGCCAAGCGCAGCGAGGCTAAAGTGATGAATGAAGCAAGTTGTGTAGGTACGATAAGGTAGATATGTGAAAAAGGTTCGATACGTAGGAATCGTATGCAACCCACTGTCGACAGACCACCGTCAGCCTTCTAGAGTTGAAGTTAGGTCGTGAAGAAATACCCGCGGCTCATGAAAGTGCATTGTTCTTCGAAACGTCAGTCTTTGACGCCTTTTCACTGAAGTTCGGTCGCGGAAAGGACCAGATGGGTACTCCTACTCAAAGGAATATGCCGAACTATTCCCCCCCCGAAATGCTCTAAACGGTGAATTGCGCAAAAAAGAAAGGTGACGACGCAAGCATTGCGAGAAAAGAGGAGTAACTTCATTTTAGGCTGACTTCCTTTAAGGTGTGAAAAGGCGCGCTTATCTCAAGCCCGAGCTCGAAGTAGCAGTATGTACATAAATAAATACGAAGTTAATCAGTTAGATACCCTTCTCATCACGAAGTAGAGAGAGAGATACTATCGTTTATCGATAAAAATTTCACTTGGCATTCTGCAAGACTATCTTACCATGTCATCCGAATGACAATGAGTTGTAGTTGTTTGCTCTGGCTCTCGCTGGTGAACTTTATTGAGGAGTTTGATGAATTATTTCTTCCGAGGCATGTACCCTCAACCTCGAACACAAGCTACAACAGATCTGCTTCAATCATCAATAACATTCGCAACGACTTAAAGTAATAAGCCAATATACAAGTGCAAGTATAGCCAAGACAAAATAATATGTGTGTGTGTTTTTTTAATGTGGTTTCCTTCATATGTCTGTTTCAAGTTTACTACCCTGTTGTACATGTGTGTTGTTCATGGTGTTGCTTCCTCATTTTTACTTCTCTCCTCAGTAGAAAATGTTCCTGTGCAACATATCATGGGTGTACTGCGCCATCATAGATCTCTGGACATAACTGCTGAGAAATTGCTCTTCATTTTCCGAAGACATCTGATTGAGACGCTGTAGCAGTAACTCCACTTGCAGCTGGTGGCGTTGGCGCATGCGTAACATGAGGATCTGCCTCTCTTGGATGGTATTGGCAATGGTGGCGAGGGTATGAGAGCCAGCAGCAGCAGCAGCAGCAGCAGTAGCCGAGGGTAAGGTGGATGTTGAGGGCAAGCAGCTGGGAACAAAAGCACTTCTACCACATGCCGCCGCCAATAAGGAAGGAGGGGATTTCGGATGCACCACAATATGGGCAGCGTTTGCAAGACTGTCGGCCGTCTCAGGATTAGCATGATGTTGATTATCCGCCTTCTTCTTCTTTGCGGAGGGAACTTTGTGGTAACTTGGCTTTGACTTACATCTCATATTCAAGCACAGCCACGGCTTGTCACGGACAAAATTATTGTGAGCAAATGATGATCCATCGCCCTTGCCTTGCCACGGCTCTTGACCCTGCGGAATCCCCAGCGGTGGAGCTTTCGGACGAAGCTGTGGAATAAGGCCTCGCGGAAGTATTTGGGGAGAATCTCATCAGAGAATTGCTGCTTGTTTGTGATGATGAATGACAAGCCATCGGGAAGCCAGTGAACGATGGGATGCAACTCGGGCGCGGAGAGGATCTCCTGGAGGACTTGAGGAAAGTTCTTCTTGACGGAGATGGTATCGGCGGCGGGTTCCTCGGCGTCGTATTCAGAGGAAGAGAATTCTTCCGCGTCGCTGCTGCTTCCCGATTCGCCTTCGGTATTGCCTCCCTTGCTGACAACTGCAATGGAAGATGGAAATGGAACTCCTGCGCCATCTGCTTTGGCCTTGCCTCCTTTGGCTTTGGCTTTGGCTTTGGGCTTGGTCATCTCGACTTGAGATTGAGAGGCGGCGAAGAGGAGGTCAAGGCCACCGAAAGCAGCAGTGGCACCCTTTGCGGTGTTGGTCTTTGTGTCTCCCGAAGGGGGAAGCGGCTGGCTAGAAGCCGCCACAGATGCTGTTGTGAGTAGGTGTTGATTCATTGGGAGGAGGTCCATTGAATAGCTGTTGAGAAGTTGGAAGTGGAAATGGAAGAAGTTGCGCAGTTACTTCAATATTATGTTCACGCCGTTATTAAGAATAATGGAGTTAAGTAAGCCGGTCCAAGCAGCGTGAGAGAGCTGAATCTGCATGAAGCGATCCGCGAATTAAAAAGGGATGCGAACAGCCCACCAGGCCCAGGTGGCATGTTCCTTCGACTTTTTAAGAGGAAGGAACTGCTAAAGACCTGGGTGAATGTTGATCAATAGACTCTTATTACTTTAAGTAAC
>JALLBJ010000615.1:0-16014 GCA_036940105.1 Skeletonema potamos | reverse complement strand
ATAGGTATCTCCTGAGAGCAATGACGCCCGAAGCTTGCCGCTGCCGCGTTACAATATTACGGCAGTTGTCAACCACCGCTACTTAGATATTATTACTTTTGCATTTGCAGTACTCCTAACTACTACTTATTATTCCAGTCAAAGAAGATTTATGAGCCTCTCATTTGTTAAGTCCGCCGTCCTCTCCTCCACCGATGGCATATCCCACAACGAGGAGACCACCATCGACACTCAAGAAACCGCCTCCATCCGTGCCTCTGCCGCCAACTCTTCATCACACAAACCACTATTCGAACAACTTCGTGCCAACAAGGAAATTCAAGATGCCAAAGATGAAGAATTTCAGCGCAGTATTCGAGGGATGCAGGCATTGGATGATGAAGATGTGGCACATTTGGATGCTGTTGAGGAACAAAAGCGTGAGGTGGAGTACAGAGTGAAGAGTGGGATTGAGAGGGAGGTGGCATTATTTCATGCTGCTAGGGAGGATAGGGGGCTCGTTCAGACTGTACTTGACGAAGAAGGAGACCAAGAAGAAGATGGGAAATCACAAAGCGGTGATAAGACGTCAATACATAAAGTGCAAGTGGCTAAACCGATTGTGCCCAAGTTCACCATCAAGAAGAAGAGAAAACGAGTGGATGATGTGAAATCAACGGACCATGCTTCCCAACAGAAAACAAGCGATACGGCAGAGTTGATTACGTGTAAAAATGATGGTGATGGAGAGAAGAAACAACCGACTGAATCCACCCCTAATGAAGAAGAAAACCCGAGGAGAAACAATGTTGCAGACTTACTAGGATTGGGGTGCTATGGATCTGACTCTGACTTTGATTAAAAACAACACACACGATGTAAATATTAAGAACAACACACACACTTATGCCAATGCATGACACAGTAGCCTATTCGTCTTTATAACATTATCACAACGTTTGCCTCAAACCAAGACCAATCACATCCGGAAATCCAGATATTGATGACATCTCATCACCCCTCGTTCGCATGGCACGATACATTACGTCTGTGCGGACAACATACTTCTTTCCGGCCTTTATCACGACGCCTTGATGGAGTAAGTTGTGATCAAAGATTAGTATTGACCCAGTCTTAGGTTTGACATCGTAGTGTCGTCCTCCACCATGGAAACGAGTTTGCCCTCCCTTGAACTTTTCATTTAGGTAGACGTGTACCGAAACATGCGATGTTTCACCAGCCTTATCGCTATAGTTGGGCCCACGGACAAACTTGGTATCACAGTGTGAGCCAAAGTATTCACCCTGATTGTACTTGAGTACTCGTAGTCGTTCGTTGAGACCCACGGATCGGATGGGGAGAGCATTGTACCGTGTGCCCATCCAGGGAGCGTTCCGTATCTTGTATTCCAACGCAGAATCGTCTAACGCCTTGAGGATGCGATCATACCAGTTTTCGGCGAGGGCGGGGTCATCCTCGTACCATCGTTTGCAATTGCGATGGATCCGATTGGATCTACGGTCATAGATGGACGCATCCTCGAAGCCACCCTTCTCTGCCCGTTCTATCATTTGTTTGCATTCAGCGGGTGTTAATGCATTGTGTATCAGCACAGCAAATTTTGTGGAACCAACTATAGGCAGTAGTTTAGGTGCCAGATCCTCAATAATGACATCTTTCTCTACCTTCTTTCGTAACTTTAATTGAATGGGGAATTTGCTACCCGATTTCACCTTCTTGGAGGGCTCCTTGCCTTCAGAGTTAGAGTCATTCGTCCAACTAGAATGTGAATGTGAGTCTTTCCGAGAGAGGAAAAATCGTGATGGACCCGCTTCGGTGGGATTTGCTAGCCTCCATGCATTCACGTACTTTTGGACGTGTTTTCTCTTCAGCCCAATTTGGAGTGATTCACGCATGATCGTTTGGCCGTCTATCATTGTCGGATAGTCTCGTAGAAACATGAGGATCTGCTCAAATGGCATTTCCAGTAATGTTGGTTCTGCATGCTTGAGAAGACCCAGCATTACCCGGTAAATGACCTTCCACCCCTCTACCAGAAATGAGTCCCATACACGTGAAACCAAGTCAAATGGGAATGAACTCGTGTACAGTGTTAGCAGCCATTGAGTTACAAACATAGAGTGGTGAATACCCTCTCTTTCCAAGTGTTTCCACAGCTTAGGCACGAATTGTTTCATCAACTTATCCGCAATGTACAGTATCTCGTGTGTTCCAGACATATCTTCCCCATACAACGCTCGCAACATATACGGCTCTTCATTCATAACGATCACAAGTAGCCAAAACGACTCCTCCTCAGTAAGGAATGTTAAAAACATGGCAACAATGAAATTCATTCCCTGACAGTATCCCACTTCACTGTCATATTGTGAATATGCACGTAGCACACGTCGGAGGGCTCCCTGACCATCGCCCCTTTCGGATAATCTCGAAGAGGATGGTGTTATCGTTGAATTGCTATCAACAACATCTGCTGCTTTGGCCTCTGCCAAGGTGTTATTATTATCCATTCCTCCACCAATCTTGGCGACGGAAATACCATCTACATTCGTCAAAGTTGTTGACGGTCCACAATTCATTTTTTCCACCATGCTATTTAACTCTCGTTTGATCTCATCTGCCACTGCATTATTCCCCCCAGCACCACTTTCCGCACTATTACTTGGTTCAATATCAATGTCTCCCTTTGTACCAACTTTCTCCTCCTCTTCCTCTTCTTCCCTCACAGTCTGAAACAAATAATGATTCGGAAACGTCCTACAAATATCCCTTTCAATTTGTTCCAATACCGTATGACACGGTCGTTTATTCTTGTATTCTGCCAATTGAACATCCTCCTCCATCTCCTCAAGTTCTGGATCTGGATTTGTCAATCCACTCATTTCACTAACACTTGTTCCACCAAAACCACCACCATGATCAATGGAAGAACGTCGACTATCATTATTATGAATATTATTCTGCCATCGATTCCATTCAAAATCAGCTTGTTGTAATAACATGATATATTCACCTGGTTGTTGTTGTTTCATTCGATGATTGTTACGAATTTGATCTACACCAGTAAACACTGTCCAAACACGTTGACGTACGGAGTCGGGTAATCCCTTCCGTGTGTAGTGTTTTAATTTGTCTTGTAGTTTGGTAGTAGGTTGTAGGAGTGAGGTGGGTGTGGTTGTTTTCTTTTTGTCTTTGGAGAATAGTGTGGAGGATGAGGCGTTGTCAAGTAATTCGTACCATTTGTCGAGTTCCATCATGTCCCCCCCTCCTCCTCCTTTATCGGCTTGTGCTTCGGATATGCTACTTGGCATTTCCATGAAGCGTTTCTTATCTTCAATTAGAAAGCCGTATTTGTCCATTATGGGTAGTTTCGGCTCTGACTCTTTGGTCTTGTTTTTTTTGCTGTCCTCTACACCATTAATTTCTTGACCACTCTCATCGTCATCATTTTCAATACTATCATCACCATTGCTCTTTGTCTTTTTGACAAAATGATAAAATTGATAATCATCTACAAACACCCCCATGCGTTCGGTTACATGTTCAAAAGTCGCCACACCGCTACCCCCCTCATTATTCGTCATTAACGTTTGTAACACATCCACCGCCTCTGACCGTGATGTAACTACACCATGTTGTACTAATAAATCAACTGCCTCTGACCCGATGAAGCATGAGGGATATAATTGAAGCTTGTAGGTGCGATCTTGAATGGGAAGGTCATTTTGGAGGAGGGTGCTGATGGATGCTAGCTTGTCGTTGTCAAATGATGGAGTGGAGTTGCTGCTGCTGCTGCTGCTGTTGTTAATGGTGGTAGTAGTACCGCCGTTATTGCCGTTGCTAGGGTAGTGGTCAGTGTAGACCCTGATAATGGGCGGCAATGTGTTGTCATTGTCGGGTATTGGGCGAGACATTTTCCGATTTCTCCGCAGCCCTGTGACTGGGGGTTGGCGGGTCTTTCAGATTTTGCAACAGATAGAAGCGGCGGCAAACACCAGCAAGGTGGCTAAAGAGAATGAAGGAAATTGCTAATTTTGATTATTAGAATGATGACCATGGGGTTCTTCGTGTTATGTTCATCCTTTTCATTCATTCAACTTCGCTCCATTGTTACCATACGCATGAGAAATGTATTAATAGAGAACTAAAATCGAAATCTCTAGAGAGTGTGAGCGATAAAGCTTCTGTGACCCTTTACGAGAAAAGCACGCACAGAGCGGAGTTTCCACCTATTGTACTTAGTGGTAAATACTGCTACTTATGAGTCGCTCAGTTGAAGTTGTAATCTGCAATAATAAGGGCATTGTATCTACAACTACAATACAAAAAATAATGGAACCTCCCATGACATCCAGATGACGACGGACATCAAGGACCCATGACCCATGAACAAATAATATCTCGATACATTTTTGATGTTATGACTTCATCCTCTCTGCCCGCGCCGCATCGAAATCATGGCCAACTATAAGCCTCTGCGAGACGGCAACAATTGCGTCAAAGTCTCTCGATCCATGATGCCGGCAATCTTATCCGGAACTACCCTCTCACCTCCACCGATTGGAATATAATTTCTATGATGAATTCGATCTAGCGATAGGAATCGACCAGAAGAAAGAGAAGAAGTAGTCACCTCACCGGAGACCAGAGGAACGAATGCTATATAGAAGTGGGAGGGATGAAAAGTCTATTGGCTGAAGAGGAGTACCAGAGAAAAAGTGCAGAGATATCATCTGATGTTTGAAACATGAAATATAGTCCAACAGATGAATTATCCTAATATATGTGTTTTTTTGTTCAACATCCACCCTGGCCCAAAAAGCAATCAATCTTATCGCTGTCTTTCAAATCCAAAGCAGCGGGTGTCGAAGTCGGATCTATCATTTCGCCATCTATCATGAAACGAAAAGAATGAACATCAATCCCCTTTCTGGTCGCAAATACTCTGAACACATTCATCATTTGTGTTGTTCTATTGACTCTCATCAAAACTTCTTCCCGTCCATGTTTCAAACAGATAACGATCGAATCTTTTGCATCGTGAGAACTTGGTGGTTCAGAGAGCGGTGGTGTTCCTGCAGATTGATTTGCATTACTATTGACGTTGTTTCCGGTTGCTGCATCATTTGGGAAATAATTCCAGATTTCCTCATCATAACTTCCAAAATGCTGCACCAATGCCTTGCGCGTGGTATCATCCCTCTTTTGCTTTGCGGCAGAATCCAAAGCACCGTCGGGATTGTGCCCCACGACATGACCACAAAGAAGCATCATGTCATGGCAGTAGTTCACCACGTCCAAAATATGACAGTGCCACATTTGATCCACCAAGTGGCATGGTGACAATATTTCGGTGTCCCAATCTTTCAGCTCCTTCTTTAGAAAGATAAACTGGCGGTATGAAGCAAGTACCTTCCTTGCCTTCGCCTCGTCCCACCCATGCATCCTCATGCAACGCTTTACTAAGGCAGTGGCGCCTTGCAAAGAAGTTTCATCAATGGGATCAAGGTCCACCATCCACCAAGTCTTCTCATTGAAATCGTTTTCTCGCGGAGTGATGACAACAACGGCACGCGGATGATCGCTGCCCAAAGTTTCGTCGTCAGAGACATCACGGTGGCTCCTCCTTTTTGCAGATGTGTTTGTTGTTGTCGCATCGCTCGACATTACGGACGAGGATTTCCGCTTTGAGTTGCGTGTATTTACCATGGTTAGTTTCCCTTGCTTGCAAATGTCTGATGCTTGCTTGCCTTGCCTTATGCTACCATACTATTATGCAATGCAAAAATGCTAAGATTTTTTCGGGGGGAGATAAAAAAAAATAGAAAGCGCCCTACATAACCTCTACATAACGCATTGCCATGTCACCAAAGGTGCTGACATAAAAACACGCTCCCAAAATGAAAATGAGAAGTCAAAATCTCATCCGATCAAAAGAGCTCGAGCTTATCAAAGCTCCCCAGCGAACGCCCAAACGAAAGCATACCATAGCAGAGAGCAGAGCGGAAAAAAATAAATGCAAGCGTATTATTACCATCTATCAATCGAACAGTAACCATAGCATGGCAATTACAACATCTGGAAGTATCGACATATATGGATCAGCAGCATGTGATCAAGAGAAAGTATCAAGGGCGATGCCAGCGATTTTATCCGGCCGCATCACTAGCGACGACTGGAGTGTACTGTGCAACGACTTGGACGAAGCTCTGAAGCCCTCCTCTGGGGTAAAGAAGCTAATACACGCATGGAATGCGATAGTACCTCTTGTGTTCCTCATCTTCCTGATATTTGGATTCTTGGGCTTTGCTTCTGCTTCTGCGGATAAGAAGGGTTTCAACTGGTCCTCTCTCATCGTTGCAGTACTAATTGCTGTCCTAGGCAATTTGTGTGTTTTGTTTATAAAGTTGGTAGAGAAGAATAAAATTCAAAAGAAGTTAGTAGCAGTGTGTGAAAAGACTTCGACAAGTCATCCAGGCATATCATTTCACGTGAGGTATCAGATGCGTACGGGACAGCAAAATTCATGTGATAGCAGCGACAATGATGACTGCCGTGACTGCAACAGTGAAGGAAGACGAGATCATATTGAGGTTTGTGTTGCTCCTGTTGCAACAAGCAATGCATTTTACACATCAAGCTTGCCACCTGTCGCAGTTGCAGAAGCCTTTGTTGTACCTTCCACCTTTGCTGCGTCTGCCAGCACTACCACTTCTACACCTTCTGCACCACCCAAGTCAGCTGTGATCTATCCTTATGATGATCCTGAAATACCAATTGTTAAGAAGAAGAAAACTGCCGAGGAAAGAATGAGAGATTTGGATCACATGAGACACATTATTACAGAAGAAGAATACTACCGAAAGAGAGCAGAGATATTATCTGACATTTGAGTCTGAGCAGTCGATTTAGTTTAAGTTATCTATCTTGTACTTCAGTTGCCTACGTAAATAATAGTAAAGCAGCGAATGTAAAAATCAAGCAGGGCTTGAAACATAGCTCCATCATATCTTTTGAAGTCGGCTTGTCGGTTGGAGACCGAACACACATTACTTGCATTCGCGTTTAACAGCATGCCATTTTTAACATCCACTGAGCTTCAAAAGCAAGTGAAGGGTGGATTCGTTCGAATGTTGTAATCCTCAAGGGTGCGTCCGTCCTCTAGTTGCTTGCCAGAAAACACGAGGCGTTGCTGGTCACAAGGAATGCCTTCTTTCTTCTTAATAGCTCCCTTGACATAATCAATTGTGTCGGTCACTTCACCAACAAATCAAAGTTGAGACCATGCAGGGTTTTGATAAAAATTTGCATAACCCTAACGGTGAATTTAGCTTATGCATGATGCAATGTACATAAAAAAAAAATTGTGTTCCTTGCTATCAGAAAATAGTTAAATGATGGAAGAAGATACATAGAAGATATTGAGACCTCACGAACCGATGGAACCAACCGCATGCATATTTAAAAACGATGTCGAGTTAGACCACTGCTGTCGTCCGTAGTGACGGCGGGGAGAAACGAAAATATCAGGAAATGACACAGTCCTCTGATGACGTCTACGCACTCTTCGAGAAGGCCAAAGAGCGGCTGAACGCTGCGCAAGAAGAATTGGATCTTGCGCAACAGAACATGGAGAGAAGACGTCAACAAATCCGTGACTGTGGAAGCTATGAGCCTGATTCGTTGCTTTGTTTAAGTTGTGAAGGACACTTGCTTGCAAATATAATAAAATATTTGGAAATAAACGATGTGGTCAGGTGTGCAGCGGTTTGTCGCACTCTGAAAAATCAAGCCGATGGTTGCTGGGAAACGATTGAAACAAGATTACTGACTCATCCTTGTCTTCGTTCACCCACTGCTCAAAGTTGCAAGGAGAGGGTCGTTCGTTACCTGAGGGCATCTGGCTTTGCAAGACACATAGGAGCACTGGGAGACAATATTTCCAAACACGCGATTGTCTATCAATATAGGAGGTTTGACGATACAATGATCTCTCAGAGGGTTGAAGGCTACTGTACTGGCTGCAATTTCCCTGACTTAAATGATGATTATAATAGAGATGAATATGATCTGTTTGTAAGATTATCAAAAACAAGCAACAACGAATTACTTGCCGAGGGCTTCACTTCGATGGATTGGGATGACGTACTTCTCGAAGGGTTGGATTTTTCTAAGTGGCCCGAGCTATTAGAAATAAGCAGACTGGTTGTTTCACTTGGAGATGAATTTGGTCGAGAGGAGGGAGGTCACGAGTACAGGTTACTGCACAGCATCATGAGAGATCTTACTGTCGTGATAGTTGCTGTCAACAAACTCAGTTCAGAACCCTCTTTAGTTGTAGCCAATAACAACTTTGGCAATGACCGCAGTGTGAGAGATGATAACTATGGTATTGACATTATGGAAGGTCACGGCTTTTGTTGGGCTCGAGGTGAACTCTGCACTCGTTCTCATGGCTCTTTTGATGAGAGTGAGAATCGAAAAAATCTAGGTGTAACTTATGACACTCGCACATACTACGATGCGAACACAGGGGAGGTTTCGAGTAAAGAATGCCTATGGAAACTCTCTTATAGTTAACTTTTATTAGAAAAGAGATTTCTTTCTATCGCAAAAACCCCTCATTATTGTTTCTTTCCATCAGAAGAACGTTCTGATCGCCATCAACAATTGGATATCCCAATGCATCATCAACAATCTTCTCAACATTCCCAAGCACTCGTCCCAGCAACTCATGCTCACGCAACATCGACTCCAACAAAACCGGATCCGCAATCTTCCCCTTGGCAGTCTCCACATTCTTTCCTTTGGTTATATGTGAATCTCCACCCGACACCTTTCGATAGTACGACTGTCTATATCTTTGTGCTATCCGTATCTTTTCTCCTTTGGTGATTGCATTCCCCAATGCAAAATCGAGAAAGCGTATCGTCGTCCCGTATGGATCCTGAATGAACCAATCAAGCGATAGTGTTAGGGTATGAATCCTCTCTCCGCAGGGAACACCAGTTCCACAATCCTCCCCAGCCAGTTGTTGTTGAATCTCATTCAATTTGATAATGTTATTGGCCATTCGGAGTATATCACCGCCGGAAATGCCAGAGGCACACATTTGTATAGTGGCAAGTTCTAACCCCTGCAATGGATCCAAATGGCGTAAATGATTGTAATAATTCCATTTTTCTGATCCAGGTCGATTGAATGAGTTCTGATACAGTGCATGACATCTATCTGACAATGCCTTGAAATCATTAGGATAAATTACCGGATTGTCACCACTCATTCTCCCTCCTCCTCCTTGATGTTGAAGAAATGTAGGCAACAATAAGTCCGAATAACTCTGCACCCCAAAAAACTTCTCCTCCGAACACGGATCCGCCGTCATGACCCAAGGTTCAATGACCTACACGAAGAAAGACAATCAGTAAATGTACAAAGAGCCAAAGTGAGGATGAGTCGAATTGAGCCGTCGAGCAATCAGCCTCGGACGACATTACAATCAGTAAACATAATATAAGGTACAAATCGACATCATCTTGAAGTTTCAGTCTGTAACCGAAGTGTAGCACTCACCGGAAATGCAGAATGATAATTGAAATTGCTCAAGGCCATACTAAACGGATCTCGCACCAAATGTATGATTTTAATCTTGGTCTTCTTTTTATGTGAGAGAAGTTCCGTAGCAAGTGTGTGTACATCACAGAAAAAGTTGGGAGAGACCTGAACATATATCATGGACCGACGCATGTCCACATCCTTGGGACATTTGGTAGTTTGATCATGATGACGACGTGCAAATGCATTTTCTTCCCCGTTGGTATGAAGCTCTAGTTCGGTCGAGTTGGTAATGAAGTCACGTAGGGAGCGGGAGAGGTCATGACCTGTTTTATGGTAGTGGATGATTAGATATATCCATTCTTTTGGATCGATGTCGGGTAGATGATCTGGCGGGGAGTAGGGAAGGACTTCTCTATGATTGTTATTAGAAACCCGTAGAAGCTGTGATGGAACAGATCCTTCAATGTATGCTTGTTGTTGCTCCCCGCCTCCTTCAACGACCACATTAGAAATTGTGTTCAAGTTGATGATATACAAGAGCAAGACAAAGCCCAAGGCGAGCGAGAGGAGCTGCCTTTTTGTTGTCATCGTATATCAACTGCTGCTCCTTATTGCACCATTTTCCACCTCACGCCAAACGCCGTATTCAGTCCGAACCGTAGTGAAACAAACATGGGATAAGGATCAAGGATCAAGGATCAGGATCGAGCTGCGGTGATGCATGTGAGATGGAGACGGACGGCCACCACTCATGACCTTGGCGATTCGAAGATGGCCGTCTCACATGACGTAAAGTCGTATTAATTCCTAGGCGTAACTCAAAATTGTCAAGAAACAGACACAGCGGTACTCAAATGACGTCTTTTCTCTTCCTTCCTTGAGAGTGAGGCCATCGGATATGGCAGTTGCTTTTTGACATAAACATACCACCTGCATGAGGCTGCCCACCTATTACTACCACTCTTGCAGATCAGTGTTGGTGAAACGAGGAGGAGGATAACAAAGATGAGGAGACAGCGACACGAAAACGAAACCACCGAGTTCTCCGATGATGAAGATCGTGAGGCGTTCACATCTGCAGCGAGAAACGAAGCAGCTCGGCAACTTAGCACATACAAAATATCAAGGGTGAAACGCAACCATCCTGACGAAAAATATCTCAGTTTGGCAAATGAAGACTTCTCTAATTTGGCATGGCAAAAACTTGGCTTTTATATAGCAAGGAATGATCAGCTCGAGTGTTTATCTCTGCGTAGATGTAACCTCAGTGACGAGAACATGTCTACCTTCTTCAACGGAGCGGCACGGAATAAACAAATCAAAGTGCTAACCCTCTACTGCAATTCATTTGGGGCAGACGGCATGAAGTCTTTGATGCCATTTCTACAAAATTCTCGTAACCTCACATCTCTAAATGTGTCGGGCAACAACATTGAGACGGATGGATTTTGGTGGTTGATGCAGGGACTTGGAAATGGATGCATAGAAAAGCTCAATTTGCGACATTGTGGACTGTCCAATATGACCCTGTTGGAAAAATATTACTTACCAAACCTGCAAGTGTTATACCTAAGTGACAACAGTAACATCGGTGCCGATGGTTGTTCTTCGATTGCATCCCTTCTACGAGGCAGCGGCTCTAGGGTGCAGAAATTTTACCTCAATCGATGTAATATCGGTGACGACGGGGTACAAATCATAGCTGAATCACTCGTCAACAATACATCCTTGCGCTACCTTGAACTAGAGTCGAACAGCATACGAAGGGGAGGTCTAACTGCTCTATTGAAACTACTCAACAACGTTGAAACAATGCAAGCTACCTACGAATCCAATCACGTTCTCAAGTGGATCAGTCTCAAGGGAAACCCGCAAGGTCTCGAAACTATCAAATATACTTATTATATTGAATCTATGCTGAAACTTAATCAGCAATACGATGGAGATTATCACCGTTTAGGACGAGCCAAGGTGATGCAATCTCATTTGCGGAGTCGAAACAGAATTATATTGTCTTGTCTTCAAGGAGTTGATGACTACTTTATGCGCCAATTCAGCACTGTCACTTCAGATCATGTATCACATTATCTAGCATTGGTTGGTACAGAGTCTGGGCTGAGTGATTTGTATCGGCTGATTCTCGAAATACACTCAGAACTGCTCCTTGGCATTCGAAATTTACAGTATGGAGGGGAAGGAGGAGAGCACTTGATCAAGAGAGTGAGCAGCGGAAACTAGATTTAGAGCTGTAGAGTGTAGAACTAAATGAAGTGAAGAAAAAAATCACCCATGCAGACGAATGAAGATCAGCATCTGAGTGCAAGGAAAAGATGGCGTATTGATGACCTAATGCTTCTTTTTATCTTTATTTGCCCATGCTTGCGTCGCATTCTATATGTTAGCGCTGATATCGCCTACAAGCGACGACGGGTCGTCTTCATTGAGTGCATTGTATTCTGACGCATTTTGGTCTCTAATCTTTGATGCTGCCATAAAGAGTTCGTCTCGTTTAACTCTCCAGTCCACTACCCAATCATTTGACTGAAGCTCGGTCTGTGAAAAAAAGGGGAAACACATGCATGGTTTAGCTACAACTGAGTACTCTAACAACAGGCAATGTAGAATAGAATGGCATGACATGTGTCTCTCACCTTCTGTGACGAAAAATGATTGTGAAACCACTTGTCTTGCGTGTTTCCGTCCACAAAACAAATGTTGTACTGTTCTTGCAAAATTGCTCGACATGACTTGTATATTTCTCGAGCAGTTCTGTTCCGTTTGTGCCATTCACATCCTGCTTCTGCTGCTAAAGAACCCAATGCATCTAACAACAAAACCGGTCCTGTGGTATGATGTACAAAATGCTCATAAGAAAAGTCGATGTCTTGGTTCACAAACCTTGAAAGAGACATATCGATTGCCCTTTGGAACAACAAATGATGCTTTACGCTAGCAAACCCCCAGTTACACACATTCACTTCATGTGGTGGCTCTGCCCCTATGACGACCTCACATTTATTAACAGCCCAATCATTAATAGGTACACTGCATTCGACATCGACATCAGCGTAGGTCCCTCCCAGGTGATATACCACAGCCAACCTAAAGAAATCTGCCCTCATTACAGGCAGAGGTAGCTTTCGAAAGGCTGCCACGACGGATTCATTGAAGTGTTGGACCATGAACACATCGACTTCAGCATCGTCGAGGAGGCACTGATCCCAACCAGGGTTCTTGTCCCTCCATGTAGACATAATCTTTGCAACTGCTGCAGGTGCATTGTGTGACTTGGCGGTTTGCCAGATGACTTTGGGTATTTTGTAACTGTCACTCTGATCGTTTTCATTTGTGCTGAAGATGTGTCCTCGCAGCGCGTTGTTGACTAACTCTCTGTCTTCCAACACTGGGAGTTTTAATGTCGCCGTTACCTTCAAGATAAAGATTACTGTGTATAAAAATAAAAGGAGGGCCGCTATCATTATTATTCGAATCAATACTGATGATGTCTTCCCGATCCTGCGGGTTTGCGGTTTGCCTGCAGTCCTCATTTTTCAAGGTTATGATTATGTCGATGTTGATACTACGATATTGATACTACGAGAACATAGAAACGATCTCGATCTCGAGCTCAAGGGGATGTGCACTACACCTACTTCAACGGTACCACTCAACTATAACTAAACGCGGAAGCAGAAGGAGATTTTAGTACGTTAAGCCGCCTGCAATAGACGGAGGTTGCCTCGGTTAATACTCTTCACTACATAAATTCAATACAAGAAATGCTATTTTTTGCTTTTCGTGGATTTGCTGCTCTCTCTCTCTCTCTCTCTACACTCTACATGTGGCATGCATGCTGGTGTCACCTGGCACTCCGACCACCGGGGCCTGGCTGGGCGCGCCAGAGAAGAGAGGAGAAGAGTAATACTCTCCTCCTAAGTATCCTTCTCCTTCGATTCCTCCCAATTGCAATGCCGAAACAAAGTTCAATGATGATGACAATGATCCTCTCCTTGTTCCTTCCCCTTGGATACAAACTCAAATCAGTACCACCACCCCCCTTTCCTTTGCCTTCACTCAATGTTCCAAAATCACTCAACAATACATATTTTCCATTGGTATGATCATTATCCAATTTCAATCCCATGATCAATCCTCCATTACTCCTGTTACTAAAAGTGTTACTACTCTGCCTCTCCTCCACCTCCACCACCGCTATCTTGGTGCAGGAGGCCGATGTGAGGTGTGGAGGATAACTACTCATAGTCATAGTGGTCTGCTGATTGTTCAACATCTCCACACGAGAGCAGATGCTGTGTTAAGGGAAGATGGTGATGGTGATGGTGATGGTGATGGCACAGTTGATGCATTGGCATGGGGAGGGTTTGAGTCTTGTTTGTTTATATTGATGCAAGTGTGGGAGTGGCATGGTCGGTGGCATCTGGAGTCAGTTTGTGGAGTCACACAAGAGTGGACTCCCAGTTGATCGATGTGTAGTTGATTTCAAATTCCTTCATCTAAAACAGGGTTAATCATGATCGTTAATTAGTTGAAGTGGCCGCCCGCCGTTCAATTCAATCCAAACGCGGTTCGCAGTTTTACAAGAATCCGACATTTTGCTGCCTCTGTGTGGTTCTCGTAAGTGTCACTTTCTTGTCTCTGTGTAGGTTGGTAAGTATGATAGTACTTCTCTCTCTTGAGTGAATGATGATGTGTTGTTGTCAAAAAAAAAACGGCCGAGCATGTCTTTGGTTCAGCGATTGTGTCGTCGATCGTACATACCCCCGCCTTGATTTCCATTGTCCTCTCCAACCTCCAACTCCAACTACAATACTCAGCTCAAGTGTATCAAAAATCAAAACCTCCTCATAAAAATCTCTTGCTCTTGTGGACAGATTGCGGTCACGGTTATGATCGTCATTATCGTCCTTGAAGATAGAGTTGTTATTGTTACAAGGCGGTGCTTGTTTCCTTCCTGATCGCGTGTTTTGCTGCAATTCTGGGTGGTTTTGTCTCAGAGTCTGAGTCTGAGGACATTTATCTTCCTCCTCTAACACTAACAACGTGAACGTTAGAAAATCATTTCATTTCATTGTTAAGAGGGTTAAACGGAGTGTAGGTCAAAATATTTATAGCGGCAACATGAGAATGAGAAAGGGTCCTTCTACAGCTACATGCGTTAAAAGAGTGCATGCCAATTACCCCTCAAAACTTTCCCTACTACCAGTCATTAGAAAGCGTTCTGCAGGAAGAAGAGTTGGGGGAGTTCGCTCCCTGTGTGCGAACCGTGTCGGCATGGTGCTGGTAATCTTTTCATTAATTCCAATTATTTCATTTACTCTGAATTGGTCAGAGGAAGAAGAAGACTGGAATGAAGAAGACGACTGGATTGATGATGTCACTGAGACAGAGACAGAATGCGATGTGGGGCAAGCTTTCGATTTTGATGTCAAGGGTGCGGCATCTGTTACTGTTGATAGAAACAGAGAGTGTGACGTTCCCGAGCACAAGCAGTTAGAGCTCGACAAGGCTGCCAGTTGGGGCTACTTCGATGAAATGATCGAGAAGAATCGCGAAACTGTTTTGCTAGCTCGTAGTGTTGAGGAGCATACCCCCATACGTGATTTTGGAAACCTTGAGCAGCATGAGCATGAGTCTCGTGAGGATAAAGAAGACGGTGGTAATTATAATCTCGAACCTTCCATTCCACACCGCCTCGTCTTTACTCATAAGGACAATCTCTTGGACTGTGATGTGTCCTCTTCCGTAAACTCCGAGCCGAGCCTCCATACATTTGCTCATAATGTTCGTGATACCGTCAAATCATACAAGGAAGTTTGGGGAGATGACATTCAAGTTACTTTCCTCACAGATGAGGACTGCCGCAGGGCACTTTATGAGACGGAACCTGAGCTTTTGACGTATTACGATAACCTCGCAGGAATGTTCAAAGGAGATCTTTGTCGCAGCGCTGAACTCTTTTTGAATGGAGGGTGAGTGTTGTTGTTTGCATGTAATCATGTATGCATCAAATGAATTGATTCCAGTTTGAATTTGACGTTCTCGATCACACTCACACAACACGCATTTGATTGTTTTGTGCCTGTCGTAGATATTATCTTGATGTGGACCTCCTTGTTGTACACCCGTTTGTTGCTAGTCCGTCCAACAAGTTTGTGACTGTGAAGTGGGCTTGGTATGAGGAGGATCCTCAGTTCTTCCAGGCGTTTATTGCCGCGGCTCCGGGGAATGAGATCGTCAAAAAGAGCTTGACCATTATGCTTGAGATTTTGAACGGAACTCGTGCGGAAAGAGGAGGAGGGGCCATGCACATGATTGGCACTCAAGGCATGCAAGAAGCATGGGCCGAGGTTGCTCATGAACACTCTTCAATTGATTATCAGGGGAAGAATAAGGAAGTCTACCTTCTCTCCGAGCATCGTATTGGCGAGAAACAGG
>JALLBJ010000614.1:0-23139 GCA_036940105.1 Skeletonema potamos | reverse complement strand
CTAAAGCAAGTTGCCTCCCAAGTATATTCCAACCCTGGTCCTTGTTGTTTCGTCACATAAGTTTCAATTGGAACGGCTGCAACACACGATACTATCTACTTGGACTATCCACTTGGACTTGGACTTGGCCTTGGTAGAAAGTACAATATCTTGGCGGACTGTGATGTGCGTTTTTTTTGGTTCGCGGAATCTTCGCGCCAAAATTAGAGAGGTTTACTAATCGTCACGCTCCACAAAATTGTCGGCATCATAATATCAGAAAAGCCTGTTTCGTTCTTCCGATGAGCCAGAAATAAATGAGAGCCCTGCGTCTATTTGGTGGCCTATTTGTTAAGTGACGGATTCTTGCAATAGACTGAGTTCACAATGTATTTATCGACAACTTCTTAGTAGCTGTTCTTTCTTCCTCAAAAATGCTCTTTCCGTGCATTTTTGATACGCCCTTTTTTTCTTCTATATAGTTCACTGCAGGTCGGTATATGAAGAACCAAATTGATCCATTTAAATCAACTAACTGCTCTTACTTTATGTATCAAAAGCGATGTTGGATGGCAGCCCACGTGTCATCTTAGGGCCGACGATGTCTGTCGACGCATCATCTATAACAGACTTTTCCAATCACAGTGCCCTGAGGAGCATCATGACCAATTATGACTATACAAAGTATGATGCTTCCGCTGCTCGGAGGGAAGAGTTGAAGGCGGTACTCGCTGCCGCCGAGCTTGGAGATTATGACTCGATCTTGATGGAAGATGGAGGCTTTGCCATTCACAAGTCAAGACCTATAGCTGAAGAAGACGACGAAGCAGAAGATGATGATAATCATGACGATGAATTGAATACACCCAAAAGTCCTGTCGAGGAATGGGACAGTGCAATGTCTAAAGGCTTTTCAGCCAATAGAAAGAAAACGATCGAGAGAAAACAGCAAAAGGTAAACAAGAGCCCTGGGTCAAAGGTTCTTCACCTGCTCTTTAGAGGAAAGAAGTCAAAGGGCGGGATCAATACTAACAAAGAAGATGTGCTGGATACAACCCCTGAAACAGATGCGTCTTCAAGACAGTTTGATCCATCCCCCTTTTCCAACGAATCATTTTCCAATGAAACTAAAACCCCCCTTGTGACAAACGCTTCTGTTAGTCGAAGAACTCCTGCCCTTGTCGGTGTACCTCCAATCATACCAGTTATATCACCTCATATTGCTCCGCGCAAAGAGAGAGCATTGCAACTACTGAGAAAGATAAACGCCATCAAGGAGGATGAAGGCAGTGCGTCTACGGCGCGTTTAACTGATGAAGACACTTCAGAAGGAGATGCCAATTCCTCTACGTGTGCCACACGAGAACCACGGACTAAGGAAAGTACTACAAAGAATTTTGATTCGTTTTGTGCAGTTAATGATGCTGCAAAAAAGATATTCAGGGAGAATATTGTAAATTACAATTCTTTCTTCTCCTTAGGCTGCGGTCACGTTTCAGTAGCGAGAACCTCTAGTACACCATTTGACGAAGCAGAGAGCAACAGTGGGATCGAACCAACGGCAGATGAACCGGTGCAGCCCAATGGATGCAAAGAATCAAGTGAAAGTGTTCCGGGGCTTGAATGTATCAACAAATTCGATACACGCAAGTTGTCTCATGATTTCTATGATGGAAGCCTTTGCGATACCAGGGAGAGTTCCAGTTTTGATACCATTGATTCCCTTATTCGGAAAGAAAGTTGTGCTCCTGATCCCTGCGGCATAGGAGGTCTCATGGAGGAGATAAACGATGCGATTCAAAACATTGCCAATGTATTCGATTCAAACGAGAATAGAACAGCTGAAGGTCGCAACAGCAATCATGGACAAAACACGGAGTCTTACTCTTCTGACGATGAGTCCAATAAATCAAGAAGACAGACGGATGTTCTTCATCTCCGTTACAAACATGTAAAGAACCGAAACATGTTGACTTAGAGCTGTGTATCGTATTTGTTAAATTGTGACAAGGTGTAGATTTGTTACTTCGTTTTATAAACGTATGAGTAGACTTTACTGTGAGAATTATTTCATTGTGAGAATTTTGATTCCCCCATTTTCATTTTTGGTCGTACTCTCACCCTGGATTCCAATCAGATACAAAATGTGCCTACCAGAACATAGTTGATAGGTTCCACTACTGAAGCTTAAAAAAAAACAGTCATCCAACATACTTCTTAGGATGTTTTGGCATGATTTATGTACCTTATCAAATCGTAGCAGCTTTTACTACTGCTGATACAACCTCGTCTCTCTCTTTGGAGAGGGTGGAGAGGGTTTACTGTCATAGCTATCGTTTACACCTCCTCGCTCGCCACTAGAGAGAGGGAGAGCTAAGCAACTTTTCATCCCGTCGGCGACTTGGCGACTGTGAATCAAAGAATACATATTTACTACTCCTATGTATTGTACGCAGCAGCTCAAGCTTCGTTGACAGCCATATTCTTTTGCTTTCTAATTCATAGTCATTGTCATAGTAGGTACTAAGCAGCAGCTGGCGCTAGGTGTAGTTGAGAGAAGTGTGGACGGCCGACAAGATTGGCCAATGAAGTAGTGGGATGGAGAGAGTAGTTCTGACAAGTGCGAGAGGAGAACTCATACTTCGTCATGCACAGGAAATTGTTTAAGTCGAACTTAGGCCCTAAGGAGTCTGGGTGTGGGTATATTATGGCTCCTGCTCCTGATTATTCATCTCTGCAAAGGCACCACGAGCAATTCCATGCACTAGTAATAACATCGCCATCTTCTTCATCAACTTCAGCTCAACAATGAATCGAGTACTTTGTTAGGAACTCTTTGGTCGAGCAGCTGGAATTGTGCATATTTGTGTGCTACGTCTACGTGTCATTGTCATCGTTTACAAGGTTACAAGTAGTAGTAGAGTAGTGTTTGTATTAGACTTGCCCATGTCTCCTTCCATTGATTCTAAGTATATTCCAACCCTGGTCCTTGTTGTTTCGTCACATAGTTTTGGAACGGCCGCAACACCGAACTATCTACTTGGACTATGGCATCGTTGTTATGGTAAGTTTTCGAAATGTCTTTGAATTTGAGCCCCAGCCACCTTGAGGCCTCAAATCTCAAAATTAACTCTTGACGATACTTTCGACTATTTTAGAAGCTACAAATGCCATTTGTCTCTTTCATTCCATACTTTTAGTATAATGTCGCGTGTTGAGTTCGATCACTGCTTTCGTCGCAAGAATCCCTCCTTTGTCGAAACCGGATCTTGCTTCGACATTACTGACACGCGGCGCATCAAGGTTCGACCGGGGGGCCACGAAGCTTTGCCCCAAAAGGCGTTGGACATCAGTGCATTCTCTTTCAACAAGAAGACTGAGCGCAAAACTCCTCACGAATTCGTACGAAGAGGGAGTGGCGCTGGTGGAACACTCAAACCCCCCAAGATAGACGAGAACCCACCCGTCTTTCCCGACGAGAATTTCGACTCTCCTTCTCAACACAAAGAACACTTTCCAGCCTTTTCGGAACGCCCCAACCCTCCCAACTCTGAATTTCGTCGACATTATGAGCGAGGAGACCTTCCTATTCAAATAGATCATGGTGGATGCCACAATCGTATTGCATGGAAAGTTGCAATTGAAAAACTTGATTTCCACCATTACCTACCCATTTTCTGCGATGGACTTCGTGAGGTGGAAATGCCGTACGCCTTTCTGGCTGAGCAGGGCGTATATGACATGATGCAAGTTGGCCAAAGCAAAGTTGTTGCGGTGATTCCTCAATTGATCATTCCCATCAAGACAGCATTGAACACAAGAGATCGATCAGTGATTGCAAAGGTCTTGAAAGTTCTCCAAGCCCTCGTCAAGTGCGATGATAATGAAGAACATCTGGTTGGGAAATCGCTAGTGCCATACTATCGTCAGATACTGCCGGTGCTCAACATTTTCATTCGCAAGAATAAAAATCTCGGTGATGCGATTGATTACGGTCAAAGGCAGCAAACAGATCTCGGCGAACTCATCATGGAAACATTGGAGGCGTTTGAAAGACATGGTGGCCCAGACGCATTCTTGAATATTAAGTATTTCATACCAATTTTCGAGAGCTCCATATGGGCGTGAGAATTGTTATTATAATTATTCTCATTTATTGCGATTGTACTGAAACTGTAATGAGAGCAATTTGTAGCTTGATCGAGGTGAGGTGGTATCTTCAGGAAGAGGATTACCATGATGCAAGCAAGCCCGGCATGCATCTAGGCACAAAAGCTAAAGTAGCTCTGTCAAAACAAGTTGTTTTTTGAGACAGATCCTCTAACATCATCATCGATGCAGTTTTTGGGGTGGTGTTTAGTTTGATACCTTACCTTGATTGCAGCACCGCGTGCACATCATTATGAACTCTCTTTGTTGTTTGTTGTTTGTTGCTTGTTGTTATTGTAGGTATGTTAGTTGTTTTCGAAAAGTAGTGCGATTAGGGAATAGGTAAATAGGCACCTAGTTGGTAGTGGGGGTTAAATGATGGTTAAGGACTAAGGACTCTAGAGGAACGGAAAAAGAGTCAGGAAAGGGGAGTGCCGAGCGCTACTACTCCGACTCCCCCTTTCTTTGCCCCCGAAATTTTTACTTGCCTGTTGGTTTTGAAATAATATCAGTGTTGTGTTCCCCTTCCATTGGATGATGATCTCCGTCGTTTACTTATTACGGCATGAATACAACACAATATTTATGAATAATTAATTAATCTGTTAACGGTACGATAGTCGGTGCACCCACCAAGGAATTATTTCACTTCTTTCATCCTTTCTGGCTCCCCCCTTTCCTTTCGCCTCTATATCTAAACTCTTGAGTCGACGATTTGGTATGAGTCATAATGCCATTTTATGGGGTCCCAAAAAACATTCTGATTATGGCTGGTAATCCTGTGTCCCACTCTGTTTATCAGCCACAATTTCTACTTCATGCGTGCTCTTGGAGACGATGATGAAGCATACGATGATTAGTAGCTCAAAATCATAACAACTCCGAAACAGTATTGAATCAAAACTTTGTGAGTTTTGGTTTTGTTGGAGCTAAGGAGCCTTCCACTGCCGTGGCTGTTGCTGAAGATGCAAATTATTGCTCGAAGAGTTACTAAGAGATGAATCCATCAATTGACTTTGCGGAACGGTTGTTGTTCCAATATTTGGCCGGTTTTGCGTATTAGTCCACATGCTCATGCTGAGCAAATACGCATCATTTGATGGAATCGATTGCGGTCGCGCTGGATTTTGCAACATATTGTGGGTAGTCGGTTGGGACCCTGTCAAGTAACGTTCATCATTTGACAGCAGCACTCGTTGTTGCTCTGATGATGATTGAGCAGATACAGTTGGGGCAGATAGGGGTAAAGTCGTTGGCAATGGAGCAGACAGATACGTAAGTGGATGTGGCTGCATCAGCTGCTGCTGCTGCTGGCTCAAAGTCAACGCACGATAAATGAGAAACTGTTGTTCCTGCTGCTGTTGCATCTCATTCAGTAGTTGAGTCAATTCTTGAAGAGAAGCGGGTGGATGCTGGTCCATGATATGATGAAGGAGAATCTCCTGTTGTCTCTGGCGTTGCAGTTGCAACGTCTGCATCTGAGCCAACGCTTGGACCGATCCTCCATCTCGAGTATTCAGGGAATTAATGCCGGAGGTTATTAGGAAGTCAGTGGTAGAGTTTGGTTGTTGTTGCAATTGAAGAAGTTGCTGTTGATAGTTATTGGAATTTCCAGGAAGCAACCCATTCGCAGACAGTGTAGTATTTGAGCCTACCCGTCTCTCCCAAGTAGCGATTCCTACTGCATCATTCGATAAACCACCTTCGAAATGATTATCTGCTGCATACGGTTGAATTTCATCCGGTTGATCAGCAGTTTGAGATGAAGACGCACCCACATCATTCTGTGGCTGAAACGAAGGAAATGGACGTGAGCGCATGCGGCGTTCCCTCCGTTTCTCTTTCAAAGAGTCACCATTGATAGCATATGCCATCGCTTGTGCTGCCTTATCTGCTGCCTCCCTTTTTGAGAGCTCGTTCCATTGACCAGTTTTGGAACACTTCTTGAGAAATCTACCGGGCGGCTCCTTCGAGCGGATTGCTTCGACGATGGCCTTGGACATGTCCATCTTTTGTTTCTTTGTGCCCGTCATGTATACAGCCTTTGAACAATGAGATGTGGACGCCAGAGGCAGATGTTCAGTTATTAGTTATTTCAATGGTAGCGTGGGTGAGAAAATAACGAATCAATATAATAGTATCAAATGGTCAAAGGGGCGAGCAAAATATTTGGGCTCTCTTACCTTTTGCTCCTCGATCATCCTCCGAAACTGTTCATTGCCAGGATGTTGGTTGTACGAAGCCCCTCGGCCAGATAAAACATCGGTTACAGTTGGCTCCATTTTAGTCTTATTTCTTTTTATGTTGTATTAGTGATGGTTGGGGGGAGATTCGTAGTGCTTCGATAGTCTATTTTGACTGACCAGAAGACGACTTTGAGCAACAAGGATCAAGTATCTTGTGCTGAATTTGACTAAAGCCCTCCATGGAGATGAGCATTATTATTATTTCTGCACTCTGAAGCGATACATGAGTGTGGATGGCCGTGAGTTGTTGGTTGATTCAGTCCGGTTTTTTTAATGCGTGATTCATTTTTGCGAGCTGCTTGTGCGTGGTAGACAGGACGAGATTGTTAGCTTTTCCTCGACTAGGCAGACTTTACACACTCTCACGTGAATGAGTCACGTCAACTTAGAGTGAGAGATGACGAAGCTTGATACTGACACGGCCTCACCCATTCTTGATTCATTCGCACCCCCACCCAGCTTTACCTTTGTATTTGTAGCAATCTTTAAACTCTCCCTCCAATGCCAGAGGCATATGATCTCCTCTTAGACACAAAGTCCTACTTCTGCTTCTGCTACTTAAAGACTTCACAAGACCCAATTTATTCCGACTGTATGCTCAAGATGTGGATCTATTGCAGAAGCAATTGGATTGTTTGTGGATTAACTGTTACCCCCTATAGCACAAGCCCAGCGCAGCTTCTTCCACGACAGCTTCTTGCTTAAAGGCGTTGCTACTTACCATGGATGCTACACATCTATTCTATGTCTATGTCCAGCAACATTGATACTCGACGCAGCACTTTAAGTTCTCTCCGAGTATCTACGAAGACCAGACATTATGAAGCAATATGACAACAATGCCGACTGTCTAATCGAGGCAATAAGTATTGTTCCCCGCTCCAATATTCTCAAGTTTGGTGACATATTCGCAGTACAAAAGAAATGGGAGGCTATGGGAATCTGCCCGGCTCCCAGCATAGCCATCATATCATATCACATAAGAAATCAGGTAAAATTGTATTTTAAGGTACAGACACTATCAACAAAGGTCTTCGCACGCCCTTTCTCTAGTAGCAGTGGCAGCTAATGCAAAAGAGATGAGAAGTGGTAGTAGCAGTTCTGGAGATAGCGACATTTTATTTACATTCCAGTGACAAAGAGCGCTTGACTACTGTGATCATGTTTGCGTCTTTTTCACTCTAGCTGCTCCTATATCTTTCACTTTCAACAACGAGTTATCTACCACTTGTCTCTTGTTGCCAATAACGCAGCGAGATCTCTCGATACATCTTGCCTCCTTCCCTCCTCCCTCCTCTCTAGAGGTTTCATACTTTGCACTGTGACATGCGTAAGAGGGGTCTGTGTTATAATCAAAATCCACAGCACGAAGAGTTGTTGCGTCAAGACCAAATAAGTAATGCACCACACTGGCAGATTTATGGTGCTGGCTTGCCAAGTGCCGAGGATCGCACACTATTGTTGAATGTTCTTATGGCATATGAATTTCCTTTCACCAACAGTTGGATCAATCCAAGCCTGACATTATTTTTTGAAGCGGGGTGTGAAGTGGGAGTTGTCCTTTTTCATCTGGTGACACCTTTCGCATTTTGTAAAATGGGAGCAATTGTAGCTTTGATCGAGAGGTTTGAGGTGGCATCTTGGACTACCACGTACACGTATAAGCAAGCCCAGCATGCACCTAGGCACGTAAAGCTAAAGTCGAATGATTACACTGCAATTCAAAGTCAATTTACGATACAACCGTCTCTGACCATCTAGTAAGGAAGTAGTTTGAGCAAAAAGAATTACGATGTGGCGTGTGGCTGCATTCGTCGGAAGACACAGATGATGGAATAGATGCGATCATCAGGATGAAATCATCAGCAACCGGGACGTCTACATAATGATCATAACTACATCCCCATCACGACTAAACAAATGGAGGCAACTCAAATCAGCCTACTAAGCTTCTCACCCCCATCGGCTCTGCCTGCGTCCGGTAGGAGAGGGGAAGAGGTACGTAAGAGGTAGGAGGAGCCGGCAAAGGAATGATGATGATGTTGTTGTGTCGCACCCTCATATCTAATATCGCTGTTCCATGGGAGATGAAACGCCGCCGCCACAACTGGCGTCTCACGACGACCCCCCGTGTGATGATAATAATAATTATAAGGAGGACAATAGCAAATCCTTCTCGCCCGGCAGCAGCAGCATTGACAGCGGCACTGATCCTACACTGAGATCACAAATCGGAACTCATCTCTCCACGTTGACGGATGTTGTGAATGATAACTTGATCATTATCCGCTATGCAACATTCTCGACAGTCTTTCTCCTCGGAGCATATGGCGTTGCCAATACCCCTCTCTTCTATCGCTATAAGAATTTGAATGACATTGCGAGCAAAGTGTTCACAAAGAGGCAGAGGATTCATGGTAGGATCGTCGGAGTTTACCCGAACGTGGATAGTGAGAATGTTGCTAATTTGCGTAGACAATCATCGAAATATATGAATGACGCGGCCGCAACAACTTCGTCATCTGCTATGAATTCTTCTACGCAGCTGCGGCAACAACAGCAGACACCCATAACCATTCTTTTTAGACATTCTTCACCAATTGAGAGATTATTAACACAATCAGCGATGGAGAAGATAATGCAATTCACGTCATTAAGTGGGAAATCATCTTCCCCACCAGGATTACTCTACTCCTCTTCGAATCCATATCGTAATTTGCTGCCAATTGAAATCGCTGGGGTTGTATCTCCTCCCACTATTTCTGCCAATAACTCTGCCTCCTCGATTTTGTCTGCAACTTTGACTAAGGGTTCGTCGCCATCCCGTTCCACTTCATCGTCTCAAGTTCCAGAAGTGTTGCAATCACTGATAGAAACGAAGGCTAGGGTATCCCTCCAAATGCTAGCGTTGCGCAAAGCATCATCTACAAATGGAAAGGAGAAACACACAACATCATCATCAATGATAGATGAAAATAATTCGCTTTCAGCTATATGTCATTTGAGTTACAGAAAGCCAAAGCAGTGGTTCAGTACTACAAATCTTGGATTAGAATTAGTACAGAGAGGACAAGCTTTGGTCAACCAGGATGGGTTAGTCATCCCAACATCGGATAACAATGATACTACTGCAACTTTTACCCTCATCGATTTCAATCCAACAGTGAAGCAATTGCAACAAGACTCCACATTCATATCACAATTGGAAGAAGCAGAATTTGCAGCATTTAAGTCAAAAGAGGGAGTGTGGTCGTCATCACAGATGAGAGAGCTGCGAAAAGAGTATGTCGAGGAAGAAGAGTATTTGAATGATAGATTGTGGAGCAGGATGAAACGGGGTTTAAGTTGGATTATTGGTATGAGTAGGAGATAAGTGATAGTCGAATTCTATATCTATTGAAAATTAGAGGGATGGGTAGTTCTTTTACTTTCCTTGCGTTACCAATCATCATCGGACTTGGCTTTGCAATCCCTATGTTGGTTACGAATCAATTCAATTTTACTGGCGTTTACAGCTGCTGGATTTCTCCTTATCCTCTCAGTTGTCAATGTGAAGAAGACACTACTAAGCATCAAATGTGTGGACGACACTTTCCATTGGCAGATCCCATTCTCCAGCACCATCCGAAAACTTGACACGAACAAGCAGTTTCTCTGCAAACTCAGCATAATCAGTCTGTGGCGGATCTTGGACTATTCCTCTCCCATGAAATTTGTGTTTGACTGCGGATCCAACCGGGAAGAACATTGTTGAATCCATGGCTGGTGGCAATTCACCAATTATGTTGTTGCGTGGTTTGTTTTGTGCGCGTGTCGGAGAAGGAGCGGCTTTGTTATTTTGCATCCCATTTGGGTATCTTTCAAGCTCTCTCCGTATTGGTGGCGAAGTCATTTCACGGCGTCCATTGTTCCTTTGTAGTTGGTCAGGATAGCTACGTCTAGTGGCTTGTGGACTTGCGAGGGATGGAGGTGAAGATTTTTCATTCGCCTGTTTATGAGCTCCTGTATTTAGAACCGATGGTTTAATATTCGGGATTTCTATGATTGGCTTCTTTTGAGGAGAAGGCTCCCAATCGTCCCATGATTTCTTTGGAGTAGCACGAGAGTCGGCTGCAGGGTAATTAGATGCTTCACTATGAAGCCCTCGTTTTGTGGTTGCTTTGAAGTCCTTACTCGGAGGCAGCTGATTACTGACTTGACGTTGCCTTGGCCTCAGCCCTGTGATCGGGTCAAGTGGTACAAGTTGATTAGCCTCACTATGTCGCCCTTGCTTAGTCACTGAAAGGAGGTCCTGATCCCGCGGCTGAGTCTTAACTTTTTGTTGTTTTGGCCTCAATCCGGTAGTTGGATTAGTTGACAGATTTTCATTAGCTTCAATGTGGAGTTGACGCTTTGTAAGAGAATTGAGGTCCTGTCCTCGATTCTTCATTGGTTGGCTACTCTGTGTAGATGACCTCGCTTTGGGCTTCTTTCCACCATCCCCCTTGCTCACAAGGATACGAAGAAATCGCGATCTATCAGCATCTTTTGTTTTGAATGACGATCCGGCGAAATATGAAACTTCCCTTCTCCATGTGAGTACAAGATGTGTTTTTGCTCTAGTCATGGCAACATAACACAGACGCCTTTCTTCCGACAGCTCAACTGAGCCTTCGCCTTCGCTTATCGCCTTTTGGGTAGGGAAAGTACCTTCTTCGTTGCCTACCAAACTGTTAGAGGCGTTGAAAATGTTAGTTGGTGCGGATTCCATGGAAAGATAGGTACAAGCACTTACAATACAGCATCAAATTCCATGCCCTTCGAGCTGTGAATTGTCATCAAGTTTGCTATTATCCTTCCATTGCTGTCATCGGCTTCATCATCTGGAGCGATATCTGCAATCAGAGCTACATCATCCAAGAAATTGCCCAGTGGGCTCTCCAACTCCTCTTCACTTATCACTAAACATGGCCCGTGATCGTCGTACCTGTTGGCAGCTCTAACGAGTTCCATCACGTTTCCAACTCGATCCTCAAATTCTTCTCTTGTTTTTGATATGGCGTCAAAGTGTGATCGGAGATTCAGATCTTCAATGAGGGACATGAGTAATTCAGATACATTTTGCTCATGGGCTTTGTCCTTCAATGACTTCATACTTAATGCAAAGGGGATGAACCTATTGAGTGATCTCGTCGACATGCAATTGTTAGGAGGGATTCCAATCATGTCATTTGCCCCCCCATCACCTCTTGGAACCAATGACATGAGAACATCTAACGGAGTCGGTGGATTTTTCTCGTTGCCTTGTGTTTCGCGGTATGTTGCTGCGACAACATCACAGTAGCTGAAAAACTCATCTAGCGACGCATCCCCGATGCCTCGACTCGGAGCTTTCACAGCACGCGCCCAAGCTGATCTATCACGAGCATTGTACATTATCTTCAAGAAACTCATACAATCTTGGATCTCAGCTCGCTTATAAAATGTCCCAGAGGATCCTCGTACCACATACCTTAGGTTTTGCTCGACACATGCTTCTTCTAGTAGTCGAGATTGAGCATTTGTGCGATATATCAGTGCAACTGTAGAAGCAGGTGTCAAATCGCCACTCTCAACCATTGAATTAATCGTACTGACAACAAAGTTTGCCTCGGATTTGCCGTCTTTGCAAGCAAGTACTCGAGGAGATGGTCCGTTTCCTCTCATGGGCTTCATATCTCTGCGAATCGAGTCTTGGCTGGACTCTCCGTTTTTTGAATCTGATGCCGAAATAATTCTTTGCGCAGCCCTGACAATATTTGTAGTAGAACGATAGTTCTCCATCAAATAAACCGATTGTACTTCTAGTGTAGCATTCTCAGATAGTTCGGCAGTTGCAATACTTCTGCAGATACTTCCAAGGTATTGTTTCAGGCTAACGTCGTGCTTCAGTAGTCCTTCCCAGCCATGCTTACGATTATGAAATGCCAGTTCAAAATCTGATGTCATGCTCTCCGGAGAGGCGCCCCTCCAACTATAGATACTCTGATCGCCATCACCCACAACAAAGAGGCTGTTGGTAGTAAGTAGTCGTACTAACTCTAGCTGCACTTGAGACGTGTCTTGAAATTCGTCAACCAAAATATGTCTCCATCGACTGTGTAGCACCTCTCTAATTTCTGGGTGATGTAACAGTAATTCTCTTGTAAGCAGTATCAAGTCATCAAAATCTACAGAGTTCTGTGAATATTTTGCTCTCTGAAAGGGTGTTCTGATCTGCGTTACTATCTGACGAACTTTACGGCTCATTTTGTCTGATTCGTCTTCTTTCTTTGTACCTCTTTGAGTACTCGATAATGCATCTTCTGTATTCAGAAGTGATATTGCGTTCAAGACAGTTATTGGGCGAATATCATTCCCTTTTCCACCTGATGCTGCTGCTGCTGCTGGTGAGCTAAGTTGGATGTTGTGTTCTTTCAGAACATCTTTAAGCAGACGCAGCTGGTCAGATTGATCCAAAATGTTGAATGATCCATCAATTGTTAGTCCCGACGACAATATAGATTGTCTTTCCTCGCCAGAGCTCTGTGTCTGAACTCCCTCTTGAGTCAGTTGTGCCCCAGATAAATTTCTAACCCCAACGCAGTGTCGCACACTCGGCAGCTCTCCCAACTCTTTGCCAAATTTGCGTAATATCTTTGAGCAAACAGAGTGGAACGTCCCGACAGTAACTTGTCGAAGAAGACCTCTGGCATAGGCATCATCTATATTGTTTCCATCGCTTGGATCGGCATTTCCATATTGGACAAACTCTCCCTCCTGCAGTGTGGGACCATCGCCGGTGAAAATTCCATTCGGTGCCATAACATCAGAATGTGACTCTGATACCACCGAAGATAATAACGTGGTCAATCGCGTTTCCATCTCCATGGCAGCCTTCTTTGTAAATGTCACTGCCAATATCCCCTCCCGATTGCTGCGCCTGTATCCATCATCATCGCCATCAACATTATTGTCAAGTAATAAATGAGCAATCCGACAAGTGAGCACTTTCGTCTTACCGGCTCCAGGGCCTGCAACGACACGTGTTATGGAGTATCTTGGCCGGAGTGTCGCCTCCTTTTGGGAGTCGTTTAATTCATTAGTTATGATAGAATGAGAGTATTCTGTAGGAGCAACAGTTGACATATGAAGCAATTGTGAATGGTCAGAAGGGATTGCAAGAAATCGATGATGACGGCTAACTTTGGCTGATAATATTTTTGTCCTCCCAGAGCATGTCGCAAAAGCAGAGTTACTTCCCCAACAGTGTTGATGGCGTCGTCTGCTCCCTACTTCACTGAATCTCGTCTTTGACTTGGTATGTACTTGCGTTGGGGAAAATCTAACAACACTCTTCCATCGTCGAGAAAAATTTGCAGATGCGCCTACAAACATGACGATGACAAGTAGTGTACAGCGGGTTGATACGAGGAGCAACTTCTTCTTCATAAACGAGGCTCGCATTTTGTGCTGCTGATTTTTTGGTGTACGATGTCGTTGATGCTTCCATCCCTTCGATGGATTTTTTTTGGTGGCGTTGGTTGTGGTTGTGAGTTGAATGGTCCCCGTTTCTCGCTTTCTCTCGTAAATAAATAGCTCGGTTCATTGCAGTTAGATAGAAAATAGAAAAGGATGAATGATGAATCTACCTACCTAAAATATCGTTGATTACCTTTCCTCTGCATCTGCGAAGAATGCAGACATCGCTGATGAAACACTGGCTGAGGTGTGACTGTGAGGGATCGATTGCACTCACCAGAGCACGACGAGATGGCGGAGTGGAATCGCTCTCATAACTCTTGTTGATGTTAAAACATGCTTTGTCAGGAGTAAATGGCTAAGATGCTGTGTATGGTTTGACTGATATATTATGTTTGAGAATACAAAAGCACATCCTCGAGGAGGGATTTGGCATGCTCTTCTTAAAACATATCGACTTATTGAACGGCATCTATCATTCTACCTACATCTTTTTAGACAATCAAGTATCGATAGATTCTGACTTGAGACTCCAAAGCGAGACAAACATACAAAGCGGCTCAAAAGCGACTATCCTTCCTTTAGAGAGAGAGTTCTACATTCCAAGCAGCACGTAATTTACATATTACACAATGTAGTTGAGGACTACGTAAGCAATCATGACTGAGAGAGAAACACTGGCAATACTTCCACTGGAAGGTGCGGAGGCGGGGGTAACATTCGCCACCGTCGATGTAGTTTCAGTAGCAGCTTCCGTGGTGGCGGCAGGTTCCGTGGCTTCGGTGGTAGTTTCAACGGCAGATACCGTGGCCACCGTCTGAGCCATAAGGTCGGTTAAGCATGTGTTGACCTCGGTGGCACTCGTTTCTTCATTGGGGCAACAGGCCTTAAAGACGCCTTGGGCCAAGATTATATGTCAATAAAAAATATGATTTGAGCAGGCCGAACACACAGCAACAAACAAAATTGGCACAACCAAAACACTGACACACGCATCCAAAAAATGATACAAAAATTCACTCACTTTCGGAACTCGAAAAGGCATCCGACATGAACATATTAATTTGAGATGCAAGAGATTCGTCGGCCTTCATCGCCTGTTGTGCAGTCATCACTTCGCCGCATGTGCATGGCTCAATCATGGTCCCTGTCTATCAATATACAATTGCGAGTTAGTGGTTGGCAAAAAAGTGTGGAGAGTGGTGCATGTAGTAACTGATACAGAATCTGATAGACTAGAAAACTTACTTCGTAATTCATGCACTGCAAGGCCGTGCATGTAGGCTCTTCAGTCCCTTCGGGACAACAAGAAGCGACCACGGAGTCGACGACTTGTGAGAGATCACCCTCGATAGTAATATTTCCGCTGGACATACTTTGAAAGATACAAGTCAAGAAATTAGACTCCTTCTCCTGGGCTTTTGCAGCTAGTGGTAAGCTCAACGCAACCGCGGTGGATAGAAGAAAGGAAAGCTTGAGTTGCACCATGGTGATATGAGTATTCTTTAGGAGTATGAAATATTATTTTTTTATGCAACAATTCAAAACGATGTTTGTTGTGTGGTATGTGTACTCTCCCACCGGCTGGAGTCAACACCTCAATCAGCGAGAGGCAACGCCATCTGTCGTAACTCCAGGTAACTCCACAGCTTATTTTATTTAACTACACACGACCCCGAGTGATGTTGGAATCTTTACTAATTTAGCGACTAATATTCCTCGCCGGTGTAAAAGGTTCCTTTCCTTGTAGCAAGAAGCACGAACGACTTCTTCTCCGTACTCGACTCTTGCTTGGACATAATATTAGAGAGTACCACAAAAGCAAGACCCAACACAAGCAAGAACTCTGCATTGATCAACTCCGAACGAAACCCAACGCCTGCTACAACAATCCAATCGATGCTCTCCTCACTTTTTATTATCTTTTACGAAATAGCTGGAACTACTCCAGATGAAAACAGAATCAGCTGGAGACATTGAAAATCCTCCGCCCGCCGCTTCTTCGGCGGCGGCGAAAAAGAATCCTCACATCAACACACCAATCAATGATCCCAACAAGAAATTCAAGTTGAAGCTCCTTTCAGCATTTCTCCTTGTTGTCGTCCTCCTCTCTGTTGCTTTGGGTGCCACTTTCCAAGGCAATACCAACAGTAACACGTCTTCTTCTCCTTCAACGAATGATGAAAAGAGGGAGGGTGGAAAAGAAGGTGAGTTGCCCAATAATAAACCAACGATGGCCTTCCACCTCTGCTGCGACCACGGTACCATATCATCCTCTGAAATTACCCCTTTTTCTTCTAATGCCACAGAATCAAGTCCTGAAGACCTGTTGGGCCAAACAACGCCTACCGTAGACGAGTCGACATATCTCGTGTCACCTGGACCGATCCAAGCAAGAATCCGCATGGCCACCGCGGATATTGCAAATGGTTATACATCATGTGACGATCTCAAGGATGATATTCGTAACGCTCTCAAACATTTGGCTAACTCCATTATCGTGGACCAGTCTAGAAATGGATGGTACAATGAAACTAACTGCGGCGAAGATCCTGCCTTCATCATGGAAGATACATTTTATGTCGACGACGCAGCATTTGAGCCAGCGATGGACCGGAGTGCTGCCTCCAAGGTCAAAGAGGACAACTACGAAACAAATAATCAAGTTCAAGGAGTAGATGAAGCGGACTTCGTCAAGTCAGATGGAAAACATGTTTTTACCGCCTACGGTGATGTAATATTTGCATGGGATGCACAGGATGCCAACAAAGGGCTTTCAATTACTCGTATGCCCTATAATGACACCGCCGACAAGGGTTGCTTCATGGTGATTCCTGAAACTGATGATATGATGCCTATCCCTTGCTACATACCCAAGCCTCAAGTTCATGCTCTCCTGCTGCACGGGTCTCGTCTCACTGCGATTGTTTCGGAAGAATCTTACCCTAATTATGAGACTTCCACGCTTTTGGACTATCAAGACCTCACCATCAAGGTTTACGATGCAGAAAACGTTCCCTTGGATGGAAGTCCTTTGACTCTACTTGGAGAAAAGAAAATCAAAGGAGATTATCACAATGCGAGGTCCATTGATAATTATGCTGCGGTCATCACTACCTCGCAGGTAAACACTTATAGCTTCACGGATGCGCTCTATCGCTACAATCCGCAGTACTGTGGTCTGAACAGTACTGCGTATGAAGCTTTGGCCAAAGAGACGGCATTAAATGCGACGGAATCATTCATGGAGAAGATGGTGAAGGATTTGGAACTGGAGCTTGATGGCAATTGTGATGGCATCTTCCAAGTCGCATCAATGCAATCGGGTAACTCAAACGAAGTGTATGGTTCGAATCTGTTAGGTGAGTACGTAAGGAGAGACACATCTCGTCGTTGTTTATTTGTATGAATGTCTGAACATTCTCTTCCTCTCCAACCACAAACACAGCTAATTTTGTCCACGTGATGAACTTTGACATGGCCATGTCGACTGATGAACTGAAGAATGACTTTAGCACTTCGTCTAGCGGAGCCTTTTCGCCTGGCTGGCCCGAATCCATTTACTTGTCACAAGGATTTGCCGGTGTTGTTACCACTGGATGGGACTACAATCCATCTACGGATTCATGGGACGAGTCCACGTATGTGTTGGGCTTCAACACTTCCGTTGGGACACCCAAGCCATTTGCATTTGCAAGAACCCCAGGAAGACCCGTGAATAAGTTTGCGACCGATCTGTATGAAGGCCATCTCCGCATAGCCACAACGAAAACGGATTGGTCTAACATTTACACCAACAACACAAACACAGAAATTAGTTCAACTGTTAACCAGATCTTTGTCTTCAAGGTCCCTGGCGAAGGTGAAGGCCCTGAGATGGAACTGGTAGGAGCGACTAACCCTGAGACTCTTGGAAAGAAAAACGAGCGCATTACTGCAGTTCGTTTCATGGGAGATAGAGCATACGTGGTGACGTTCGAGTCCATGGATCCACTTTATGTTGTTGATTTGGGGACTCCTTCTGAGCCGAAAGTCATTGGAGAATTGGAAATCCCTGGTTTCTCCGAATATCTACATGAAGTGGAGCTCGATGGCCAACGTTACATGTTGGGCATTGGGATGGAAGATTATGCCCTAAAGATAGGCCTCTTTGACATCTCTGATGAAGAGAATCCTATCCAAAGTGCGTTCCATCTCGAGAAACAGGCGGGCAGCGTAGCAGGGACTGACTCGTTGGCATTCCGGTATTTACCTGCTTCGCAGCTTTTGATTATACCCAAATCAGTGTGGACGTGGACGGAAATCGGAAACTTCGACGGTTTTGTTGTGTATAGTGTCAATTCAACTCATATCACCCCTGTCCACGAAAGTAAGTTGTGTCTGTGAAAACAATTGTTCTGCTTCTGTATGGTTCGTCATTGCTCATCATTCTTCGTTCACTTGTACACCTTCTTTCTTTCTTAGTACAACACGCAGATAGCCAGTCGATGTACGGCGGCTGCTGGTATAATGCTTATTTGCAACCACGCAGCTTGGTGCTCCAGTCAAAGCTCACAACTTTTCTCTCGCATTCAGTCTTGAGTACTGACCTGGAAACGGGAGATACGCTTTGGGATCTTAACTTGGATAAAGCTTTGAACAACACTGAGGAGTGCCATGACTACTTTGTGTTGTAGGGATTAGAGAATGTAGGCAAACTTGTAGGGATGATTGATTGCTTTGTTTGACGCCTTAGGCCTTGGTAGAAAAAGTAGAAATAGTAGATGGTAGTCCCATAAAATAGAGGAGTAGTGTTGCTGGATGCAGAAGTTAGGCTAGGATCAATGACACTGAGGTGCAGAGGGGGGTTGGCCCCTCGTGATCCAAATAAATGCAAGGTGAGGCTGATACGGACGGAGAAGAATTGACTTTTCTATGTCTTCTATCAACTCATAACGCCCATGTAGCAAAGTCTCAGACCCGCAAAAGCAACCACTGAAAGCTCTAATTTGACAAATAGTCGTTCGCTTATCGACAACATGATAGGCTTGGCCAAGAATACTCCAAGTACACTCACCACTCCTAAACCCAACGCAAGTGGAATCATTGGCACGCCAAGAGTGCCACCCATCACTCGTATTGGTAACTTGCCAACATTCAAAAAACAAAAGAACATGGCACGTGTTCCAACATATGACTGTGGTTTCAATTCTGCTACTGATAAGAGGTATACATTGAGGATTGGTCCCATCGAATTAGTCAACATTGTGGCCAAACCACCGATGAGACCGACGGCGCATGCCCAAGCTAATTTTTTCTTCGGGTTGAGTGGTGTTTTTCTCCTAGTTGTTGTTGCAACATTTCTCTGTCCAGTTATTGTGGAAGCCAATGATGAAGCGGCAACAACATCATCATCATTTTCATCACTTTTGCTTTCACCACTTTCCATAGCATCGAATTGAATATTACTTCTCTGTTGTTTTGTCCCATTCATACTCCTCAACGGTAGGCGCACTGTATCTGTTGCATCTCTCTCTTCACCATCCTCGTCATCCGATTCTTTTTCTTTTTCACAATCTCCTGAAATATGATTTTTAATGGCCCACGAAGGACACAAATACGACACCACCTCCTTCCAGCACTGCTTCCATGTTCGCAATGCCAAGATAAATAATAAAATAATTCCTATAAAGATTCTCGCCCCCTTATCACTTAAATATCTTTCTGCTACATACTGTCCAATAATCATGCCTACAAATGAGAGTGGCAACAAAAGCCGAATCGTGTTCCAATCCAGAGCATTGCGATGCAAGTATGCTGCATAGACATCAATCATTGTCAATATTGGCACCATCAACGCCACGGCATATCCTAATCCGTTCGGAATGTGAGTTGGGGCTGTCAGCACGGTGGCCGCAGTGGCAACTGTGGCGAGGGCAGGAACTCCGCCCTTTCCCATGCCTAATAAAAGTGAGATGATGACGAGGGTGGGGAGTTGCGACGAGGCGCCGTATTGGACGTATTCTTCCATCTCCAGCAACACAAAAGAAAAGAAGGCTGTGGTATTTACCAACATAACGACGTTTCACCACTGTGTGGCGGGAAATAAATCGCAACAAAGAACGAACACATGTTCCTGGACAAATAATTTTTTGTCCACCATAGAAACTAATAGACAAATAATAATTAAGGCTGCTTTTGTTGCTCTGAGAGTTGGCATCAGAAATGAAAAATAACATCTTGTGTAGTTGAGAGAATGACCCACCCAAACTAAGCATGTGCGGAAGAGCTGCATACTCGGCTGCTTCCCTTTTGTCTGCGGCTTCCGCTCTGAGATGTGGTGCGTCGTCTTTCGACACACCAAAAATGAGTCCTAACATCAGCCCCGGCAGCTCAGTCCTTGTCTTCCGCTGTGATCGCGAGACCGGCGCAGTTTACAGCACGCCGATGATATGGGGTCTTCTTCCCAATAATGGAACTCCGCAATCACCACATCTTCTTCCATCGGATGATAATTTTACTCCATCCCCTCACTACATAATGTTCAACGCTCGGTCAGAAACAATTGATGTGAAGAAATCATTTCACAATTTACTGCGGGATGGGAAGTCGTGTATCTTTGCTGTGGATGGCTACTACGAGTGGACGAAATCCCTGTCACCAATAGACAAAAAGAAGCAACCGTATTTTGTCAAGTCGACTTATTCTGGCACTCCACTTCTGCTAGCAGGATTGTGGAGTGAGGTCAAAACGGGACGTACAAATAATAACAATCAGGGGGAGACAATTTCAACATTCACAATCCTTACTACTGAAGCTCACCCTAAATATTCTTGGTTGCATCCGAGGATGCCTTGTATACTTAAGGACAGTACTGTAGCGAGAGAGTGGCTTCAAGCGCCATCAAAAATTCTAGTTGATCAGATACGGTCTCTTTCTAGTGGGCAACAGCGGCAGAAACAAAGCAGTGACAAAAATAAAGAAACCGATCCATGGGAATGCTATCCCGTCACAAAGAAAATGAATGATGCAAGCTATCAAGCGGAAGATTGCACGGTCGAAATTCAGAGTAAGGGCAGAAAGTTGGAGTCGTATTTTGCTTCTAAGAGCCCCAGTCCATCGAACAAACGGCTTAAGGTTGATAAAGGGCAGGTTGATAAAGGGCAGGTTGATAAAGGGCAATCGTCAATGAGCACTTCACAACAAGAGTTGGAGAAGAAGCATGTGGTGGTTTCAAACCTTTCGAAACAAGATGGTAGAAGTGATGCGTTGACTACAGAAATATCCAGCAATGACAATGACCAGTGGAGTTGTCGCGTCTGCACATTTCTTCATACGAAGTCAAAATCTCAATTTCTTGCATGTGAAATGTGTGGATCCAAGAGAGGTTAGGGATTCAGCGTGTTATCGTAGAGGAAAAGGGGGGTGCTAATCTGTCGACAATTATAAACGCTGAACCAGATTATTTAACAAACAATTCCCCTGCGTTAATTTATGTATGCATTTGTTACAAATCAGTGATTTCAAAGTTGCTGTATCTGAAGTCAATGTAGCTGTCGTAGCCTCCACCTGTCACAGCAACACCAACTGTCACCTTGTCCCCAACAGTAATGTTAGTCGTGCCATTTTCGATGTCTTCCCATTCGTCGCTCTCAACTGACTTGTACTGTGCAGCCACAGTACCAAGGCCATCATAAGATAACTTAACGAAAGCCTTGTTATTGGAAACCCATATGCTCTTGTGACGCACAGTATCTCCTCCGTCAGTGTCCCTACTTTGAGAAATAACACCAGTGTTGCCTGTAGGATAGATTCCAACAAAGGCATTCGAAGCTGAGGCACCTGTTCCATCTCGAATCATGAGTCCTCCCTTAGCTCCTTTCTGTCCGTAGAAATAGTCAACAGACAAGACCACCCGAAACGCTTTACCGCTGGGCCTTTGGAATGCATGATAGAAGAAAGAGTCGACATCGCCATCGATGCCAGATCCTGCGTCATTCTTCACCCTAACTTGGACGTCACCCGGAATAAATTCCACGTTTTCTTGAGTATCTCCAACATACATGTTGGGGTCCCAAGATGTCGGTGCTACAGAGATGGATGGAGCGGCGGAAGGAAAGTTATACTCGTTGACGACGAAGTTGTCAAACGTCGCCTCAGACTGCCAATTGGCATCATGAGAACACACCGCAAGCCCCAAATGGAAGCTATCTTCGGGGAAGAGGATGGTAGTTGAGCCACCAAGAGTCCAATTCAGTCCATCTTCTGACCAGTGCATATTGACAGTTGTCATCTGCTTGACGAGTCTGAGCCAAACAGTCGTTCGGTGTGGATTGGGCTCAAACGCGCCTGCGTTGAATGACCAATTCCCCTTGGAGGAACGAGTTTGGAAACGCAAGCCGTTTCTACCACTCAAGAGGGCGTATACGTACTCAGAGTCTTGGTCAGTGCTTGCCCTGAGCATGATACCTGCCTTAGCGTGGCTGTTCACAATATTGTCGAAGCTTGCGATTTTGACAGTGATATCAAAATCACCGGTGACTTCCTTGTGATAGTACTGGAAGTTATCGTTGTTGTGCCAAACATTGGCACCACTTCCAGTGACGTATATCTTGCCATCTTCATCCAAACGAACCTTTCCCTCGACCCTGACATCAGTTCCAACATCTTCACTAATGTACTCAGCAGAGTGGTTAGGTTCAACTTCCCTAATGGATACACCTTCAGGCTTGTTCACGTAATATGCAACATTACGTTGCGGCGGAGTGCTCCAGTGCAACACAGTCCATTGATCCCTCACTCTGTCACCAGAAGGAGAACACTCGCCATCAAATGGTGCGGCATAATTAAATTGACCACCTGGACATAGCCATGCATTGTCTCCATTCATAGCATCCCCATAGGTCGAGTGGAGGGTGAAGTCTTGATTCCAGATATTGAAGCCGTCACAGTTGCCGCGAGTCTTCGTGATACAATAAAGCAAATCTTTGTCTGGTGGCATGGAGGTAAGACGACGATAAAAGACATTCTTGTGAGTATCCCTACACTCGGCGCACGCACGCATTACCACAGGAGTTTTGTCAAATAGCACAGCGCTTGTTTCGGAAGGCGCAGTCAAGCTGTACTCAAACATTGAAGCTTTGAAAGCTTGATGTCCAAACTTTTCATTAACCTTCATTTCTTCCCTGCCTGCTACATAGGTGAAAATGGACACATCATGATCGAAACCATACTCGAGCCCAATTTCATCATAATAATAATAATCGTATTAATTTACACTGTTAAGGTATGATCAGTGCACACGCTG
>JALLBJ010000613.1:0-26423 GCA_036940105.1 Skeletonema potamos | reverse complement strand
GGAACAATCTAGGCAAGTTGGGACGCTGTTTGTCACTCAAATGGTGGTTAGAGAGTGGAGCATCCTACAATTCAACGCGTAAATATGGTTACTCTGCACGTGTCGCTCTACGACACCAACAGGATGATAAATGGGTTAGAGGACAGAGGGATTTACAGCGGTGCTTTCCAAATACAAATCAATTTGACTTTAGTGAGGCAAACAATAAAGAGTTCGCAGGTATATGGAAGATGCAACATCAACTATTTGGAGGGAATGAAAGAGTGGGGACTGCCTCGCCTTTTAATGAGATCAACGCTGGACCTGAGATCAACGCTGAACAACAAATAGTAGCTCGATTGAAATCGTTTACCTCAGCGGCATATGAATGGCATTCCTTGCTGTACAATGCTGCCAGCAAACGTAATATCAGCTTGCCATTTCTCTTTTCGAATCGGTTTCAATTGGTTGGCGATCCACTATCTGACAAGTTCTATCACCAACACAGACAATTCTTTCGCTTCAGTGATTCTTGCTGCAACTTGAAGGCAGATCCGGATGAAAGTGTGTTTCACTATCGTAATTTTAAGCATGAATTGCCGACAGTGTGGGACAGCTACGGTTTTCACGAGGCTGACCCACAACAAGCAGCCAATGACTTGTTGGGACACTTAATGGAAGGTGATAAGATTGCAATTGTAACGAGATTCAGTGGTGAATCAGCACAGTCTTATGTGGAAGCATTTGAGGCTAGAGGATTGAAGGTTAGAGTTGTTGATGGTCAAGATGGTCCGGCGGATTTTTGTTTTTTAATGAGCGCAAGAAAAGAAGTTGTAGGTTTGACAAGGTCGTCGTACTTTATGTGGGCCAGTTATCTTGGCAACGCCACTCGAGTTATTGCATATTCCATGGCTTCGTCGAACAAAGGACTCCAGTGGCCCAAATTCACAAGTTCAGGGCTGAAGGGCAAGTATGATTTTCGTGTCATTCAGTAAAGTACTACATTTTGGAAAAGCATGTTCCCACAATTACACTAAAGACCTTCGGGCATTGTAGATTTCTTGACAGGACAGCTACTCTACTGATGAGTTGGCAGAATCCACCCCAAACGCCTGTCCGAGTCTGGCATTCATCCGACCAAATCCTGATAGATAGTGAGAGACCACACGATGTAGTCTCTTTCTTCTTTAACACATGGTTATTGCAACATTCAACTCATCGTAGGGCATATGCCGTATGTTGCCTCGGCCCATAGCCATAATATCACTGTAGTGAGCCTTTGGCATTGGCAGGTTCATCAGCTACAAGAAATTAACAACAACAAAAGAAGAACACTCTGACTTGTGTGTCAGTGTCACGTTGCCAGCAAGAGATCCAGATCAGTAAGAGACAGATGGTGTTTGATAAGTTTGTGCCTGTAGTTTTCGTATTCAATGTTATTCAATCTAGACGCAGAAACCATGGCCTGGTTGTGGGAATCACAACGAACGAAAATACTACTAAGACGGTGTCTCAAAATTTCCGGGAACCGTATCCTCTTCAAGGAATAAGGGCTGAACTGACCTGCCTACTTACGATGGTGTAGACTCCGTGACCAATTATCTAACGAGCGATGTGCAGTCGAGAAGGACAACAACAACAACAACAACACAATGATGATGATGATGACCATCAATAGCAGCAGTTGGCTGCTGCTGATAAAATTTGTCACAGCAGTCGTAGTAGCAAACACTCACCGCCAATTGCAGCCATCAGAGCAACAACCACAACAACCAGACGAAGAAGGATGGACTCCACCAAGCTACACCTGCCTCCCCTCCTCCGGCTGCGACTTATCCACACACCAATGCCTCGTCAATCCCAACCATGGTCAAAAATCTACCGACGAACAATGCATGGCCTGTCAATCGGGTCAAACCTACTGGCCATGCGACGTCGATGGCTTGTGTTACTGTTGGGATAAATCCACATCTAAAATACCCCCGGCACCATCAACGAAATTACCAATAAATACAAACCGTCTAGACCCATGTGGTGACGATATGCTTACCAATTCAGTATTTGATACACTTGCCCCCGAGGCACAATTTCCCTATTCCTATCGTGGATTTTGTCAAGCGGTACGAGATTACAATACCAATCATCCCACTGAGGGTATTTTCATTATGGGAAATGAAACGCAACAACGACATGAATTGGCCGCGTTCTTTGGCAATGTATTGCATGAAAGTGATGAGTTGAAAGCTGGAAGAGAATATTTAATGTGTGCAGATCATATTGAGGTGGGGGGGGAGATGTATTGTAAGCCTTGTGATGTTTCTGGATTTGATTGGGAAACGTTCAAATGTACAGGGAGTAGTTTGGCAAGTGAAGGTCGAGCGTTTAACTCATATTGTCAGAGTAACTTATTACCACCGGATGGATGTGAATGCGATGATGTCTATGAGGTGAGTTCAGAGGGTAAGATGGCTGGATATGTCAAGGCCAATCAGGTTTACTTCGGTCGTGGGGCTATTCAATTGTCATGGAGTTACAATTATATCAAGGCCAGTGTGGCATTGACTGGGCATAGTCAAACGTTTTGTCAACAGCCGGATTGGGTAGCAACCAAGGAGGAGTATGCATGGGGGGCTGGATTGTTCTATTGGATGGAGAATGTCAAGAATGATATGACGTGTCATCAAGCTGTTTTGATGAATAATGACTTTGGTCAAACGCTCGATATAATCAATGGGGGGTTGGAGTGTCCATCGGATGATGCTGGGTGGCATGGCAAGGCTGTACAATTGCGTTTAAATCGATATTGTCGTGCCGCGACTGCTCTGGGATTGGACACATTATTGGATTTGGGTGGGTGTATGGACATGAATAAAAAGTTTGTACAGTGTTTGAAGGAAGGGAATTGTGATGCATGCAAGGTTTGGGAGGATAAGATTACCCTCCCAGACATTAGTACGATTCTAACAGTGGAGGAAGGTGGGTCTGGGGGGAAAGGATCACCCACAAAAAAACCTACCCCAAAGAAACAAAATACAAAGCGACCTACTCTTCAACCAGCAGTACCACCAACACTCTCGACAACAACTATTACATCGACGACAGAGACTGCAGCGGAGGTGGTGGAGGAAGGGGGAGAATTAGAATCAATTGAAATTAGTGGACCATGCACTGGAGAGCCCTGTCCTGTCCCCCCAGGCATTGAAGAAGAATTTTGTCGTTCCGGTAGTGGGATTTGTGGCACAGGGGCTCCATACTGCAATGCTCACTCAACATGGACATCATTCTGCTTTGATTGTGAGAGTGACTCCCCATTTGGCTGTCCTACCTTTGGATGCGGTGATTGCTCTGGAGAGACTCAACAGTGCGTGGGAAATAAGAATGGGCTTAATCCAATACGTGATGGGGAATGTAAGCCTTGTGGAAAGGGCCAAACTTTCTATCCCTGTGATGTGGAGGGGAGTAAGGGATGTTGGTGTTGGGATACAAGACTACCAAGAGTTGAACCTGCCCCGCCAAGTGGATTGGAGGTGGTGGAAAGTTCTTCGACTTCGTATGATGAGTCGACAGTATTATCCGCTGGGGAGGGAGTTTGTGGCGTTCTGATCGACAAAGCTTTATTTCATTTGCTCGCGCCCAACGCGCAACATCCTTTTACCTACGAGGGGTTCTGTATTGCAATTGATCACTACAATTCTCGTCATGCTGAAAAAGTTTTTCGTATGGGAACAAAGCAGCAGCGCATCGACGAACTCACGGCCTTCTTGGGCATGGCATCGCACGAAACAGATGGTTTCAAAACGGCAAGAGAATATTTGGCATGTGGCGACAACATTGTAGTGGACGGGGAGCTGTATTGTATGCCTTGTTCAAGTGAGGGCTACAACTTTGACACGCATACTTGTGGCATTTCAATGCTGGAAAATGATCAGAGCTACATGGAATTCTGCCAGCCATACACTGCTCCACCTAAAGGATGCAATTGTGAATATGTGAAAGAAATTGAAGCATCCGGACAATTGGAGGGTCATATGAAAGCAAACGATATATTTTTTGGAAGGGGGTCAATCCAGCTATCTAACAACTTCAACTACATCCGGGCGTCGGCGACGATGACGGGAAGCGAAGACACATTTTGTGTCGAGCCAGAGCTTTTGTCAACTGTGGAATCGTATAGCTGGGGCGTAGGCATATACATTTGGATGGAACTTATGAAAGAAGAAGGCAAAACGAGTCACACTCATGCTCTAAATGGAAACTTCGGCTCTGCGCTTAATATAATTAACGGAGCAAGCGAGTGCCCTGTGAAAGATGATGATGAGTGGTATGCAAAAGCTGTGAGGGGGAGACTTGATCACTACTGTAAAGTGGCTGAAGCTATGGGAGCAATCAATTTGCTCAGTTTTGGTGGTTGCGGTGGACTCGAGGCGGTATTCAGGGAGTGCCTGGCTGATGGTAGTTGCTCAAGCTGCGCCTACTTTGATCCGAATACCATCCGAACTGCACCACCAACTGATCCACATGGGACATCTCCTCCTGTATCGAGGCCATACACACCTCCTGCATCAACATCTGTGCCAAAATCTCCACCTCCGTCATCATCTAGGCCAAAGACTTCCCCTCCTCCGTCATCTGTGCCGACGAATGCTGTAACAATAACATCTTCCTCAACAGTGGTAGAGATAGCGAAGACGCCAACCACCAGTAGACGCCCAACACGCAAGCCAACCCAATCTGAACTTTTATCGATTCCAACATATCAGCCAACACTTTCACCCGAATCAATAACTCCCGATGAACTCGGAATTATGACGAATTGGGCAATGACGAGTTTAGAGTACCCTCCAACCGATAAACCGTCGTTTAAGCCAACAACTCTTACGGGAAAAGATCCAGTGAATGAATCGGAAAATAACGTCGTGAATGAGCCTCCTGAAATCATCCCAGCTTCTGACGTAGTCGATCATCAAAAGGATGAGGGAGAAGCATCTTTGACGACAAAAATTGACGACAAAACGTTCAGCTTTAAGCCACTAGACGACACAACACTATCGCGAGCGAATCCTGACACCAATTACGGGTCGGAACCGTCGATGATCGTCAATATGATTGACGGGGATGTGGCACTTATTAGTTTCGATTTATCTGATCTCGGAGATGCACCAATCGACAAGGCAGTGTTACAACTTGCAATATTGGATGAAAACGCTTTGAATGCTGCAATATTCTATGTTCAGCCTACAACAAATGTGTGGGCTGAGAATACTGTCACTTACAATTCTGCTCCTAAAGCAGGTGGGTCGCTGTTTGCCTCAGCGGTTGATCGTACAGACAGCACGCACTTCAAACTTGATGTTACGAACGCTGTAGCGAATCATGTGGTGAGCTTTAGGGTGATTGGGACGGACAAGATGAGAAGCGAGTTTGGCAGCAAAGAGAGTTCGAAAAAGTCGGACGTTCCAGCTCTGATGGTAACATTAGCGTCAGAACAACCGAGTTTTACCTCCTCGAGACCCATCAATGATTCCGATGCTGGCAAAGGAAATCCATACGATTTGAGCCAGCTATACCAAGGAAAACCATCAGTAGTCCAGTTAGGTGGTGGTACGCCAAACAACTCACCTTTTGGTAGAATATCTGGCCATGTTTGGCTCGACAACAATAATGACGGTGTCAAGGAAGCAGATGAGCCAGGATTGAGAGGAGTATTGGTGGATCTATACAGTTGCAACGATCGATGGGTAGCAGGTACTAGAACTTCAAGTAGTGGCGATTATATCTTCGACGAACTCCCCGAAGGAGATTATTATGCTGTCGCTACGGCAGGTGCTGACTATGGATTCTCTCCCAAAAACGTGGGATCAGACGACTCGAAGGACAGTGATGTCAATGCAACAACTGGTCGTAGCGATTGTATCAATTTGTCATCACCTCTACGACTTTCATTCTCGATAGACGTAGGAATGGTTAAGTCAGAGCTTAGTTTCGCAGAAACCAATCCAGACGTCTCCGACGCAGACGAAACAGGATCAGAAAACTACAACTGCCGTGGCAAACCATGTACAGAAGGTGAAGGCTACTGTCGCAGTGAACATAACTACTGTGGAACTGGCGACACTTACTGCAACGAGAAGAGTCAGTGGACTTCTGAATGCCCCTCTGCCGCGCCTACAATCAGACCGACTTTAATGCCAACGACAGGGCAGCCCTCATTTGCACACGATGAAGGCACCAATTGCTCTGGAGAGCCTTGTACAGAGGGTGATGGCACATGGTGTCGGTCTGAGATTGGTTTCTGTGGAAGCGGCGAATTCTACTGTAACACGGATAGCATCTGGCTTCCAATATGCGACGGCACAAACTCTACCGATAATGCACAAAACTCTACCGATACCGATAATACACTAACTCTAGCCGACGTACTTGAGAGTTTTAACTCGGTGGCAGTAAACACGACGATCAGACCAACCAAGGCTCCTTCTAGAGCTGATATAGCAGAATTCAGTACCTTCGCGCTTCCGACTCTGTCGCATATTTCTAACTCAAACCAAACAGATACCACCATGCTGGGAAATATGTACGGAATTGAAACTGTTCATTACGACTTCCAAAGCGACACTCCGAAAAATGAGAGCCAAAACGTGTTTACTATCAACGACAACGAAGCGGGTGGAATACAACAAAGCAATCATGACGAATCCTGGTATTCATGGTTCGGGAAAACGGAAGCAAGACAAAGTTCCGGGATTAAGACGCCCTCAATAGGTCAATTCTTCGTTTACTTATTCATGCTTTCATACTACTTGTGCTGATTGAAGGCACCAAACAAGTGATAACTTTCTAAATACTTCTTATGACTTCAGCTCAAACACAATTCATTTAATTTTCATTATCTGTGAACTTTTAGTTCGTAATCCCCATCACAAAGACTGACTGCGAGATATGAACACCGCCGAGTGCGCGCTCCTGTGGAGACAATTCCCGGAAAGCAGAAAGATTCCGAAAGATTGAGACACTGTCTTTCTTTTTTCCGTTCACCCATTCTGTCGTCTACAGGAGAGCCCCACGACGACTTCCATGGCACCGTTGGCTCCCTCTCCACAGCAGCCCGATCCAAGTTCAAGCCGCAGGTAACATCTCGCCTTGATTGATAATAATAATTACAACTGCAAGATCATGATGAGGTTTGTGATGCTAACGAGGCTGGCTGCAACGCTTCTGCTGACGTCTTCTTTAGCCGCCGCCTACGCTGACGGAACAAGGATCGGCCATACACAAGCCGCTCGTATTATTCAGACTATTGCTCACACACCGAATGAATGCGCTGGCTTAAGCGGACACAAGCTCAATCTATGTATCTATAGAACAGCCCATCGACGCATGCAAGATGGAGAGGCAACTACACCCGCAGCCTGTGTCGGGTGGAAAGAAGACAAAATCCAACAGTGTATTGAAGAACAAGCACTCATTGAAAGTATTCTAAATCAGAATGATCTTGACAGTGTCCCCTCAGAGTGCGCAGGGTTGAATACGAACAAGCTTGGTGAATGTCTGTCGCAGCGTCAGACCATTCTTGATCAGAATGGTGTTACAAGTGTCCCCTCCATGTGTCAAGGAATGGGTATCGATAAACTTGAAAATTGCCTTGTAGATCACAATCTAGTTCAGACTATTCTTACTGCAAACAATTTGCTAGACGTCCCCGACGACTGTGCCGCAGTTACAGCTGACAAAATCACCCAATGCCTCCAGCAATGGCGTCTAACCCAAATCATTCTCGGGTTAAGCAACGAACGTATCCCTCCTGAATGCGTGGATATAGAAAATGAAAAGAATCTTGAAAAATGTCTCGAACAATTTACACTAGCACCTACGCCTCATCCAACGTACAATCCTACATTGTCTCCTATGACATACGCACCCACCGTATATTCTTCATACATGCCCACAGGATCACCTGTTGCATGGAATCAAATTGCTGCCCAAATTGAATTTCAAACAGCTTCGGAAGAAGAGAAAGATACATTATTCAATGTATTGGATGGACAGGTGGCGCTCCCAATTGGTAAATATTCTATGAGCCTTACTATATATGAAAACAATAGGGAGTATAGGAACTATGATCTCCGTCGTGCATTAAAGAGACAGGATGGTGATCATCCCAGACAATATGAGTTAGATGCGACTCGACAACATTTAAGTGAAGTGTATGAAGCGGAGTTTCACATCCCAGTTGCTCAAGTTGATCTACACTTTTTGGATGATGGTGAAACTGAAATTGGGCTCAAACCCGATGGAACGACAGGAGATGGGTTGATGAGACATTCCACCTTCTTTGGAAATGTCTTGTTTGTCCAAGATGATAAACATGCAGATGATGCTGAACACCCCCTGCCAACGGAGGAACAGTTGGAGCGAACCACGCTCAATGCCTTTACTGGGGAACTAAAACAGTCCTTTGTTAAAAAATATCACTACGAAGTTACGGGAAGGACATATTTTGGTCTCAAATACAGTTACGATGTGAATGTGAGGAAGAATCTCCAACCTCTGCCTGAAGATTCTGAAGGAGGAACTGGTTCATCCAGTACTGCAAATCAAGAAGGAATGAGTTGGGTTGCTCGTATTGAACAGTGGTCATCTGAATCGCTTGCACCTAATACCGTTTTGATTGTGTTGATTGTGCTAGTGAGTGTTCTCCTTGGAATATTGATTTGTCTGGCTGCCGTCGTTGTACGAAGGAAGAGAGACATCGGATCAAAACAGGCACAGTCTCGAGACATTTCGGGAGAATTTATTGATGATGAACCCGATGCTCTAGGTTCTGTGATCGGCTCTGAGGTTATTGAGAGTGGAAGTGACATGGTAATTGCACATGTACAGACATTTAACAAAGCCCTATCATCGAAAAAAGTGCCATCAAGTCTACCAAAAATCATGTCAGATCATTATGAGGATTGTGTGTCTCAACTAGCAACATCGGATGAAGATAGTGTTGACAAAGCCATGCATACAGAAACGAAGGAGATGGATAGCAAAGACAGTACAAAAGAAATTGATAGTGGGGACAGCGACAGTACATGGAGCTATTCTATGAAATCAGCTGGAAGTGGGGGTGTAAGTGTAAGTGACAAGAAAGCAATCACTAGGGATGTGGTTGACATAGAACACCAGCTGACATGATTGATGATTGGCTAGAATCGAATTGAATAGGTACACTAATTTTTCTGTGAAATGTAGCAAGTGTTGAATGAACACGCTTTCTCATCCTGTAGTGATAACATCCTAAACCTAACACCGAGTAGGATGCTTTAGATGGTGCAGGGAGCCTGTCAGAAAGAGCCTCCCGCGCCTTTTCGCTTTTGGCAGGTCAACGTGTCCAGTGCAGCTATACTCTTCAGAAGATGTAATGTGGAAGCCTGCCAAATACAGCCAGTCTCCAAAAAGTCATTTCGACTCTTTCAATGCTTAGTGACACAAGATCAGGCAATCAAATTTGCTTGGGTCTTCTCCTCCATCCTCTCTCTCTCTTCAGGCTGTAGTTGTACACCATATCTACAGTGTTCATTTTTTGAGTGACCTTTATCACAGCACGAGCTGTGTCCCTTTTGCATCACTAATTGTCACACACACTGTCTTTTCTTGTAAATAGTAACTAGAGGGTTGTAACTACTCTGCGTTGAATGTAGCATTTGAGAAAAATGGAGAGAAAATGATGTATCTAAATGGAAGCTATTGTGAGTATGGTTTTGGTGCGCTATGTTGTAGTTTATGTACGCCAAAGGTTCGAGGGGCAGTAAGAGTCTCACGCTACTCTCTCACACATCATGACGATCTTACTCTTCATAGAATAGATTACTTCCATCATGAGGTATTCTTTAGCCTTGAGCATATGCACATGTCTCCTATTTCCCAAGCCAGCGCTTGCTATACCGCTGCCTTATTATGTGTATCGGGCACCTCCGACTAGCAGTCCAACATCCTCACCTTCATTTCGGCCGTCTTCTCGACCAAGCTCGCAGCCTTCAATTCTACCGTCTTTGTCTGCGCAGCCTTCGTCCCAGCCGACTTCTCAGCCAAGCTCGCGGCCGACAAGCTATCCATCATCGTCACCATCATCTCAGCCGTCTCTGCGACCGAGCTCGCAGCCGTCTAGCAAGCCATCAGCATCATCGCACCCAACTTCTCTACCAACTCTCAATCCGTCATCATCACCATCTTCTCTGCCGACTTCTCAGCCAAGCTCGCAACCAACAAGCAATCCATCAATCTCACCATCAACTCAACCGTCGATGTCTTCGCAGCCTTCAACTCAGCCGAGTAGTAATGCATCATCATCTTCTTTTTTGAGAACATCTAACAGTTTGGCGAATGCTAATAGGAAGTCAACATCTCCCTTGATCATTTCACTAATCATAATTCCATTGTTATGTTTAGTCATACTTGGACTTTATTTCGCTCGAAAGTCATTGCCATGCGTTGTAGGTGGCTCTGAAGACAGTTTNTTTAGTCATACTTGGACTTTATTTCGCTCGAAAGTCATTGCCATGCGTTGTAGGTGGCTCTGAAGACAGTTTTGATGGAATGCTGGGAAATGCCTTTGACGAAGCAGACGGAGATTGGAGAATGGCGGTGGGCAAAGTGTTGTCATCATTGGAGACGACACTGTATCAAGACGATAAAATGCAAGTCGATGGTGATGAAGAATGTGACACATTTGATATTCAAGTATCTCCATCTGCTAGGGGTAGCGAACCTTCTCGTCATCCTAATAGTGAGGATGATAGTAGTAGAAGAGGAAAAAATCATGATGAAAATTGCGAAGTTCATGGCGGTGACGATGTCGACGATTTGGATGAATATGAAAGTGATGGCATTCAGTCCTACCTTAGGAAAGGCCAGGACGAGGACTACGAACATCCTGGAAGAAGCAAGCCTAAAAGGTCAAAAACTGATCGGAGGGATAGTAACGACATAAAAGATGATGATGACAGCGGCATCCATTCGTCATCCATTTCGGACTATTCTACCTCTCATCATCAGGGGGGCGATGGCTTATGTGTTGGAGGTTGTGTCGCAAATGTTAGTGAAAATGGTGGTATTGATGCATTGCTTGGAGACATCATTCCAGTTTCATCTGAAACTCCAGTTTCATCTGAAACGAGTGAAACGATTTATAGCGCTGACTCTGAATCCACAGACCTCATGTCACAAGATGTGTCAATATGGAGTGACCCGCTCAGCTTCATGAGTGGTAGTACCTCCTACTGCTTGTCCCCACAGTCCAAATCTTCTGTTGATCAAATATGTTCGATTTTTCAATTTGAGACTCCATCACTTTGCGACACAACGGAATCACAGACTTGTCCCCGCTTTGATTTGTACCAGTTCCCACGCACGTAGGCCAAATCTGGTCACACCATGTCGCTCGGTACCATAGTTGATTACACAACGAGCACAATGGTTATTGACGCCTCATGTGTTGATCTCAAGCAGTGCGGTCTAAAATGCTTAATGTGACCACGCGAACACTAGGTAGAGTAATTGTTAGTTTTATACGTTAAATAAGACATTTTGATGGGCATTCGTTTTCATTCTGGAGAGTCCATTCTTTGGCATTCTTGTTTCGGTCATGTTTCGCTGTCATAAGTTCACCTGCAACAATGATGACAAGACAATGAAAGCTTAACTTGTTCTTTCACTCAGCATTCATGACGAACAAAGCACTCAAAGAAAATTTTCTTACAAATTTTCTTAAAAACGTTTTTCTTATAATCCTTTTCAGAAGCGACTCTGGCCGAATTCGAAAGAAGCTCCTAACTCAGCCACTCCTCTGAACGCTTTGTTACGCTTGATGAAGAGAGATCGAAACATGGACTGATCATCATATTAAATACTCCTGTTGTGTAACAAATAGCACCTAACTTCTACTAACTAACGCCTTCTAAGTTTTACTTCACATTGAAAAGAACCTATCTATGCGATTCATTGAGAAGTCAAATCTCGTCTTGAAACCATAACGTTGTTGAATGTTACGTGATTGCAAAAATATGAGTGCAGTGAAACATACCGTCTACTGCTCCAAGATTGATTATTGCCAAAAAGAACAGGCGCGTGCGAAAAAAGCTGAGAGATATAACATGAGCACCACCACTGGCTGAATCTCCAAGACGCACTCTCAACGTGGGCAAAGATACCAGAAAGATATTCTGTCAATATCAAAACAGATGTACTATTACAGAAACATATACCTTAGTCTGTCATTATCAAAACAAGATGTACTATTATTTGTTAAATGTAGTCTACTCCTCCTCTGCATCGATGCTCCCGTATAGATATTGTTGAATCCTATCTTCATAATCAGCAATCATATCCATAATTTGTTTTTCCATCGTCATAATGTGTCCTTCCAATCGCGCTTCTTTTGACTTCTGCATTTCTAATGCGTTTTTGAGCTTGTTGAGTTCTGACCTGTGCTTGCGGCTTTGACTTTTCAGTTCACTCTTACACTCCAACAGCGCGGCCTCAAGTGCATTGTCAGCGGCGACATGAGATTCTTGGCGGAGAGCCTCAATCTCAGCAGTTAGTTTGACGACTTCTTCCTTGAAGGCATTTTCTTTTTCTTCTATCATCTTGCTAACATCGAGATCAAAAAAGGAATCCTTCATCTTTCCTTCCTGCATCGCCTTTGTTAGCGTAGCTTCCTTGTCTTGTAGATCATATTCCCTCTTCTTGGCATCGCGCAAGTCCTTGAGGTAAGACTCCTCTTTCTCACGGAAGTCATTCTCCTGCTTTATCTTTAGATCTCGCATTTCTTTGAGGTGTGAATCTTCTTTGTCTTGAAGTTTTTCTTCATATTCTATCTTCAGTTGTCTAATTTTTTCAAGGCATTCGTCTTCCTTCTCTTGAATGGCACGCTCACTAACCTTCTCTGCCTCCCTCAACTTCACCAACTTGCTGTGGTCAGCTTCTTCCAAAGCGCGGATTCTCATCTTGAGATCTCTGATTTTTTGAACGTGAGAATCCGATGCGTCTCCGGTATCTTGATACATGGACAGGGCTTGATATTGCTTCTTCGCCATATCCAACTGCCCCAGTGCATCATCCAGTTGCTCGCAAAGACTCGTTTCTTTTCGTTCCAATTCCCTCTTCTCATCTTCAAGGATTTCTTTCACCCTCTCAGCTTCCTCCAACTTTCTCTTCAACTGATGCATTTCAAATGCCATTCTATCAATATCACCGCCACCGTTCTTGTGAGATATAGTCTTTTCCATGTCCTTCTCCAAAGTGGAGATACGCTGCTTCAATGCAGACTTCCGCGATATTTCTCGCTCGAGATCTGCTTCCAACTCAGCAATGCGTTCTGAGGCGAATTTTCCCATGCCATTTGATTTGTTTGCTCGTTCCACTTCTAGCTCCTCCTCCAACGTCGAGATGCGGTATTCCAAAGACACAATCTTTGACAAACTCTTAATTTTTTCAGTTCTTTCCCTCTCCAACTCATCTTCCAAATCGGATATTGTTTCATTGTGCTCTTTTCGGATGGCAGCACTGAATTTACGCAACTCATTTGCCTCCTTGACCGAGCTTTCCAATTGCATTCTCAGCACCGAACTATCAAGTCCACTAATATTTGTAAGAGTAGAGAAAACAGAGCTGTCTGAGCCGTCATGATTTTGTTCAGAGGAAGACTTCTTCAAGTACTTCATTTCTGCCTCAAGTTTTTCACGGGCTGCATCCCATTCAAGTTCTTTCACTTGTAACTCCTTCTTTTCGCTCTGAAATGATTGTTTCAAGTGCTTGATTTCTGCCTCTAGTTTTTCACGGGCTGCATCCCATTTAAGTTCTTTTTCTTGTAACTCATTCTTCTCGCTCTGCAATGATCGTTTCAAGTGCTTGATTTCTACCTCATGTTTTTCACGGGCTGCGTCCCATTCAAGTTCCTTCCTTTGTAACTCATTCTTTTCGCTCTGAAATGATTGATACTTTGCGATTTCAGCGTTTGCCCTTTCCAAGCTCTCCCGAAGAGATTTCACCTCCTGCAAATGACTATGTATAGCCTCACCGTGTTGCTTTCTTTCTTCTTTTAGCATATTCTGTGTTGAGATGTGCTCATTCTGCTCTTTCTCAAAGAGTCCCTTGTAGTCGTCCTTTACTTCTGCCTGAATTAACTTTTCTTCGGGATCGATGGGTGCCTCGGCTCTAGCCTTCTTTAGCTTCACCTCAATCATCTCACGCTCCATTTCTAGGCGTTCGATCTCAGAGACGACTGGTTGCATTAGTTTGGCTCCATTTTCTCCTGAAGGATAAGAAGTTGGTTGTTTCTCTGCTACCACCTCATGTTCGTCGGTGGTGAGCCTGCTCATATCGTCCTCTCCAATAGGTGAGAGCTCCGAAAAACCCATGATACTTCCTACCATTCCTCCAAGATGGGCCCCTCTAGCTTGGACAAGGTCTGCCTCTGCCCTTTCCTTCTCCGCCCTGAGGCGTGTTATTTCTTCAAGTAAGAGGGCCTCAGAAGCTGACTTTTCATTCTTCGGCGTGGGGACAAGAGCTCTGTTTCCACGCGGGCTTTCAAGTCTGTTTCCACGCGGGCTTGCCAGTCCCTCACGACGTTCAATCTCGGCCATTTCCACAAGCTGCTGCGTAAGTTGGGAGCTATAACTTGTATTCGTGCTATTGGTGCTGCCGCTTTGGAATGATTGATTTCCACGGCCAGTCTCGTCATCTTGACGAGTTTCAGGCTGGGCGGTTGTATGTCGGGAGTGTACTCGCATCGTTGATGTGGAACCTCGTGGGCTCATGGGTGGGAATCCGGTCTGCTGCCGCGTTTGACGATGAGGAGAACTCATCGGTAGATTACTATGATGCGTAGTCCACGTACTGCCACTTATGGAGAAATTGTCATGGGCATTGTTTTGACCTTGTTCATCCCAAGAGAATGAACGATGTTTGCGGCCCGATTTAGGTGTCGAGTAAGGAGAAGGTGGTGGCTGTTTCTGAACGCTCGAAAAAGACCTTGGAATATGGTTGTGATTCGCATTCTCACGAGCGCTCATGCTCAAACTAGTTTCAATATTACCCTCTGGGGCATGTTCAATGACTGTTTCCTCTTCCGCAAGGTCACCATTGAAGGGTAAATGACTGTTGATTTGATTGCTTGTCGGTGAAGCGAAGTTGATTTTTAGGACGGGTGTGTTGTTCTTGTACTTTGGAGTCCTTATAACTTCAACAGTGCTGCTGATGCTGCTGCCACTACTTGCGGGGTCAACACTATTTCCGAGACCCTTCCTGTTAAGAAAACTGGCAATATGCTTTGCTACTTCCAAGTGGCCATCATACTCGGCGTTCATAGCAAGCCTTTCAACAGTATTTCCATCATGGTCGCAATTCGCCGCTTTGTCACCAGTAGACACCAACACCATGTCCAACACGCCCATATTTATTTGTCCTTGCTTTCCATCAGGACCCCACTGCGCTAGATAGTGCAGGGGCAACATCCCATTGGGATCCTCCCGTAAGGCAGCCTGAGGAAAGTTCATGAGAAGACTGTAAATCGTCTCACGGCAGCATCGCGCTCCACACGCATAATGGAGCGGCAATAGGCCCTGGTCATCCAACGTTCGAGGTCCATCTGGATAGGCACTCAAGAGCTTTCTCAAAAATGATGCGGGCGGATTGAGCGCACATGTGGAATGGATCGGAAGGAATCTCCATATGATTCGATAAGGGTGGAGTTTGTTACCCTGGGCATCACGTTCATACCGGACAACCCACGTCGCGGCATCTTGTGCACTAATAAGTGATGTGGCCAGATCCCAGTCAGATTTTCCGATGGCTTCGTAGAGAGGGGTGACGTCTTCATCGAAGTCGACTTGGCGAAGTGAAGTGTTGGCGCTGGAGAGGAGACCAAGATTGTTCTGTGAAGGGTTGAGGCTGCCGTTTAGAGGTGAAGAGGACAAGCTCAGCCTGTTCATAGGCGAGCTTAGGGTGGCCATCGTTGTTTTTTAGTATATTCTTCTTCTTTTGGTCGGTTGATTAGGAGGATTGCTGTTGGGTTCCCCTCGGTGAAAAGGCAGCGGGTGCATTTTTCTTCTGACCTTATCGCTTACAGTGTAAAAATGGGATATGGTACCATACTTACTGAAAAGGGATACACATGACTCCTGTCGGCGGCAATTTTCAACTTTCTTTCTGGTTTGCCGGAAACACATCGAGATGCCCGCGCGCCCCCCAACCTCCAACCTCCTAACTCGTACGAGAAAGACAACAGACATGTTGTAGTATTGTAGGTACCATTGAAGGTTGTAGTGATGAAGGGGCCGCAGTAGCGCGGTCCACGTCGGCGTCATTCGGTGGTACTAGTAACCAAGTAACGTTTGTAGGATTATTTTCCTTACAAGAATGCAGATGGTCTCTTTGGGGGCTCAGGCTGCACAATTCAATCTACTCCACAGATCGATCAGCGAGGCCCTTTCTGTGCTTCTGACAGCGGCACAACTAGACGACTATGTAAACATCATTTAGCATGTGTCTAAATTATGGTTCTATGATGGCTAAAGCTCTGAGCGTGCCAAAGATCCCCTTCCATGGGATCTGGCGGAACTTAGAACGTGTAATTTTCTAACGAAGCTGTAAGATCGTGGAGATGGGAGATGTCGACATCAAAATGTGCTGATGACGCGTCGGAACGTGGCTATGGCCATGACTGTCGCAGTGACTTGTCTCAGCGGTACTGCCAGGCACCAGGCATTGTTCATTTCAGCTTCTGATTGCACTAATAGTTAAAGGCTACAGAGGAGTATCCGGAATAAGTAACAAGGTTGTTGTAATATTGAAATAGTTTCCTTGAAAACTAGCATGTGAGGCCATGAAAGATGAAGATTTTTCAATAGATTGAGTGCCGCTGCTAGGCTGGCGTTTGATAGCTCCTCAATGCCTGATGCAAACACCGTTGTTCTGGACTGATTGTTGCAGCCTCGACAGAACAGAGGACGGTTGCTCTCCATGCCTTGCAAACACCGTTGTTCTTGACTTGATTGACACACACTTTACCTTTATTTGAACAGCACTTATTGACGGTTTTGCTCCATACCTGGTGCAAACACCGTTGTTCACAATATACGGTTGTTGCAGCCATCGAACTTAAAGCATCGCTTCTGATCGTAACATCAGCGCATATCTTCATTTTGCCACCCTTTTCATTGCGAGGAAGCAGTTTTCACATGCCAGCTTTAAAGACAAAAAGTCGTCTTCGTCATGATCACAATTGCGGGTAGAGCACCAACAAACCACAAAGTGCTCATCTTGCTGCCTGACTTTGCAAAGGTCCACCAAAGATCCCTCCCAATTGCAATTGCCATGACAGTGCATCGATGACACCACAGCCACAGCCGCTAAGAATGGTGCAATAGAACAGATGGAGGAAGGGGATGATGATGATACTGCACCTCGTCCATTAAACTCTGCAGAGTGTGAGAAGATTGAGTTAGGACTAAGAGATAGAGGATTCATCCGACGGTTGTCTTGTGTGTTCTCACAACTTGGGTACGTACCTTTTACTAACTAGTGACGTCAGCCGGTCACAACAGTTGCTCGCTGCTCGCTGAGCGAGATTCCTGCTAAATTGCTGAAATAATGCTTAACAAATCGAGAGCACCCCCCCCCTTGATCAGGAAAAGTAAATCATGGCAGACGACGACAACAACGCCGCAGAAGAATTGCCTGTGGAGGAGAGTACAAGTAGTGACATTGAGCAGGGGCGCCCATCTTGGGTAGCCGCTGCCGCTGCCATCACCGGCGGCACATTGACAGTCGACCCATCAACGGCACTAGGCGGACTCGAGCATGTAGATGAGGAAGAGGCAGCTCTGGTGCCTTTTGTTCAACCCATAGCTGATATGGATATGGTGGAGATTAAGAAGGGTAAAATAAAAAAAGCCAAGATCATGCCGAGTGCAGATGTGTCGACAACACCGCAGTGTGCAATGGAGCAGATCGAGGATGGAGATGATGCCGCACCGCGTCCATTCAACTATGCAGAGTTTGATGACGACGATCCAAAACCAAAGCTAGATTCAGGAGAGGAGGAATCAACCGACGAAGATGACGGGCCTCCCCTCCCTTTCACTTTCGGTCAACAGCGAGACTCTCTGCGTGATGCCAAAAAAATTGTAGCAACATCACAAATAATATCATCATCATCAGCAGCAGCTGAGAATATTCTACAGCGGCGGTTCGTCGAACCCGAAAACTACTCTGTCAGTGGCAACGAAGGAGCGCGTCAGGTCGTTTCATCATCATCATCATCAGCAGCAGCAGCAGAGAGATACCCGTCGGTGCCAATTATAGAAGCATACTTGGTAGAAGAAGATGGTCCTCTGACTGCCGTTGTTGAAACCGCACCTCCAACTGTTCCTGTTGTCACTACAGGCGGTCATGATACTGTATTTGAGGCGACTCCCCTCGAGCCCGAACTTCCGTGGTGGAAACAAAGGCGAAACAAAGAGTTCATGGTGGTTATTTGTGTATTGTTAGCAGCACTAGCACTCGCAGTCGGTCTTGGAGTGGCATTCTCACGTCCCTCTTCCAAAAGTACAGGTATAACCATTACCACTACAGCTCCAATTGCAGAGACTGGTGATTCTTCTTCTTCTTCCGTCAGTCTTTCACCATCTCAATCACCAACAGAACCATCCTATAGATGCTTTGCTGATCGCAATGAACTCAAGGCCGCAGTTGACCGGTATGTCAAAGATGGTTGTCGTGCAGTCGCCACTCTATGCAGAGACCTCAGTGACACGTATGGATGGCCGATGGGATCGTGGTGTATCATTGACGTTACAGACATGTCAAGCTTGTTCAAAGGTCTTGATACCTTCAACGAAGATATTTCTATGTGGAATGTTAGTCATGTTGTGGATATGAGTTACATGTTCAAAGGCGCAACCTTCTTCAACCAGAATCTGTGCGCATGGCAGAATAGCTTTCCTTACAGCAGCGCAACTGATATCTTTGTGGATTCAGGCTGCGCGTATAAGGGTGCTCCATCATCTGAAACGAAAGGCCCATTCTGTGCCTCCGCTTGCNGAATTCAGGCTGCACGTACACTTCTACTCCATCATCTGTCACGAAAGGCCCATTCTGTGCTTCTGATTGCACCAATCCGTCACCCAATCCGTCCTATCAGCCAAGCTCCTCTCCCATGTTTGTACCAACATCAAGTCCTTCTGCTTTCCCATCATTCAATCCATCCTATCCGCCAAGTTCAAAGCCATCTACTGTTACATCATCAAATCCTTCTTCGTTCCCAACATTCAATCCAAATTCTCAGCCAAGTCCAAAGCTATCTACTGCAACATCATTAAATCCTTCATCCGTGCCAACCAACAAGGAATGTCTTCTCAGCAAAGACAAAGATGTTATTGGTAGACAATTTGTGAAAGAGACCAGTATATACGACTTTGATATCAACGTCTGTGAAGGAGACATAAACTCAAACTGTGGTATCTATCAAGAAGAGAAAGAGAACGTCTTGCAACGTACTTTCTACCTTGGTTCGTTTACTAAATTTGTGGACGAAACTGACACATCCATCACCGCCATATTCCAAAACGGCAATTACTGCAGTAACCATAAACCGCGCAACGCCACTGTTACATTTATCATGAGTGACTGCAAGGACTGTATCTGCGACGCATATGACATAGCCTTCACCGAGCCTGCTCATTGTGTGTATGAATTTACTGTAACCCTAACTGACGCCTGAGGAGGTGAGCTACGGAAATCTAGCTAGGCACGACCTTAAAATTAAAATAGCTACAAGTAATGAAAAGCTCTCATTTCCTCAAATTTCTCTTGTGTCTCTTTTCTTCTTTGTACTTACATTGTGTTGGTGTACGTGTTAGGAAGGCTAGCTATATCAGTGGAACGAGACGATTCATTGTTAGCAATAGCGAAGGCGTTAAAGTCAACTCCTTTCTTCTTCTTTTGTAAGATAGGGGGTTAGTTGTGGAGGAGAGCGGCGCCGAATCGAAACGGAAGCTATTATTTGGGTTTGGCCACACCTGAATGCTGTAGGTGCGCCCGAATGCATTTGGGTTCGAAATGCATTTAGATATTTTTTATCATGCCAGCACCCACTCTCTGAGAGCAGCCTGGCAGTCGTCAACCGACTTGGAGGAACATGGGTAAAGAGGTGGTACAATGATCACATCAACAACGTGAAGTAATAAGAGTAATCTGATGCCTCCCTTCTATCTTGCTCCTTGGTAGTAAAAAAAAATAATGGCAGACGACGAGGACAACAACGCCACAGAAGTGCCTGCGAAGGAGAGTGCAAGCGGTGACATTGAGCAGGGGCGCCCATCTTGGGTAGCCGCCGCCACTGCCATCATGGGCTCAACAGTCGCCACATCAACGGCACTAGACGGACCCCAGCATGTGATTGAGGGAGAGGCAGCTCTGGTGCCTTTGAGTCAACCCTTAGCTGATATTGATACGACGGAGATTACGAAGGGTGAAACAAAAACGAAGACCATTAAAAATTATTTGTCGACAACACCACAGCAGCGTGCAATGGAGCAGATCGAGGATGGAGATGATGCCGCTCCTCGCCCATTCGACTATGCAGAATTCGATGAAGATGATCCAAAACCAAAGCTAGATTTAGGAGTGGAATCGACAGGCGATGATGACGGGCCTCCCCTCCCTTTAACTTTCGGTCACGAGCGAGATTCTCTGAGTGATGAAAAAAAAAAGGTAGCAACATCAAAAATATCAGCAGCAGCAACCTCTCCTATAGATGGTAATGAATCATCAATTAGGGCGGATCCGAAGGTTGGGACGATGGGTCAACGTCAATATCCTGGGGACGAAGAGAATATTCTACAGCGTGCGCCCCATAACCACTCTGCCAGTGAAAATGAAACAGCACGTCGGGTCGTATCATCATCAGCAGCAGCAGAGAGACATCCTTCAGTGCCTGTTCTAGAAGCATACTTGGTGGAAGAAGAGGAAGGTCCTCTGACTGCCGATGTTACAATCACACCTCCAAGTGTTCCTGTGTTCTCTCTAGGCGGTCATGATACTGTATACGAGGCAACCCCTCTCGAGCCCGATCTTCCGTGGTGGAAACAAAGGCAAACCAAAGTTTTCATCGCGATTATTTGTGCATTACTAGCACTCGCAGTTGGTCTTGGAGTGGCATTCGCACTTCCATCTTCCAACAGTAAAGGTACAACCATAAACACTACAGCTCCAAATACAGAGACCGGTGATTCTGCTTCTTCTTCAGTCAGTCTTTCACCATCTCAATCACCAACAAAATCATCGTATCAATGCTTTGCCGACCGCAATGAACTCAACTCTGCAGTTGAAAACTATGTCAAAAGTGTTTGTCATGCAGCTGCCACTCTATGCAGCGACCTCAGTACCACGTATGGATGGCCAATAGGATCGTGGTGTGTTAGTAACGTTACAGACATGTCAAGCTTGTTTCAAGGTCATGATACCTTCAACGAAGATATTTCTACGTGGAATGTTAGTCACGTCGTGGATATGAGTTATATGTTCAAAAATGCAACCTCCTTCAATCAGAATCTGTGTGCATGGCAGGGTAACAACTTTCCTTACAGCAGCGCAACTGATATGTTTGTGGATTCAGGCTGCGCGTACAAGGGTACTCCATCATCTGAAACGAAGGGCCCATTCTGCGCCTCCGCTTGCAACACTGTATCTCCTACTGACTGCTTCACCACCCGCGATGAGCTCAAGGCTGCAGTAGATCGATATGTTCAAGGGTACTGGGTCGCTGCTGACAGTACGAAGTATGGATGGCCCATTGGATATTGGTGCGTGGGAAAAGTAACTGACATGTCAGGGTTATTCGAAAACCTTGATACGTTCAATGAAGACATTTCTGGATGGGAAGTTAGTCAAGTTACAATAATGAAGGCCATGTTCCGGGGAGCATCAGCCTTTGATGGAGATATCTCATCTTGGGACACGTCTGCGGTTACTGATACGAGTTGGATGTTCTATGAAGCTTCATCATTTAACCAAAATCTGTCCTCTTGGGATACTTCCGCAGTAACTGATATGAGTTTTATGTTCGAAAATGCATTTGCGTTTGATGGAAGTATTTCATCTTGGAACACATCAGCTGTTACAAACATGGAAGCAGTGTTCGCTGGAGCTTCATCATTCAACCAAGAACTGTCTAACTGGGATACTTCTGCTGTTACAACCATGTCAGGAATGTTCGCTAGAGCTTCATCATTCAACCCAAAAGATCTGACTAAGTGGGACACGTCAGCCGTCACAACTATGTACGTCATGTTCGAACAAGCGTCGTCATTCGACGGCAACATATCATCTTGGAACACATCAGCAGTCACTGATATGAGTTTCATGTTCTCAACAGCTTCATCATTCAACCAAGAAGACCTGTCAAACTGGGATACTTCTGCCGTCATAAATATGAAATGCATGTTCCAGGGAGCATCGGCATTTAAAGGAAATGTCTCATCTTGGAACACGTCCGCGGTAACTGATATGAGTTGGATGTTCTTTCAGGCTTCGTCTTTTAACCAACAAGCTCTTTCAATGTGGGATACGTCAGCAGTATCTGATATGAGAAACATGTTCTATGGAGCTTCGTCATTCAACCAGGATTTATGTGCATGGAAGGATAATTTTCCTTACAACAATGCAGATGGTATCTTTGAGGGCTCAGGCTGCACATTTCAATCTACTCCACAGATCGATCAGCAAGGCCCATTCTGTGCTTCTGATTGCACTAATAGTTAAAGGCTACAGAGGAGTATCCGGAATAAATAACAAGGTTGTTGTATTATGAAACAGGTTCCTTGAAAACTAGCATGTTAGGCCATGAAAGATGAAGATTTTTCAATCAACATTTTCATACTTCACCGATTGAGATCGAGCGCAGCGTGGGCTACGAGGACATAAGTATATCTACTTCTTCTTCTTGAAATTTTTGTTGATACTTCTTCGTTTGCATTTGCAGCGACGCGATCTGACTCTTTGAGGATTTCTTCTACTTCGCACTCCATGGCAACAGTCCTGCTCTAGGCCTCAGGAGGAATAGTACCTCTCTAGTCGTATCCCTGTCTTTTCTGTCGTGAAAAAAATGAATTATCCCTGTCTTTTCTGTCGTGATAAAAAATGAATTACATACTTATCAGGATTTAGAACTCTGATCCAACCCTATCAGAGTTGGTACTGAGAGACTACAACACAGTCACGGCCTTTTACTTAAGGTTCAACGAGTATCTATTATATACAAATCGATGGTCCCTAGTTTATTACATCGAGAGCATCAGCACTCGGCAGCCGTCGAGGAGATGGTGACGACTGACGACTCTTTTGTTGATTCTGATTTGAGCGACGATGTTGAGTTTTTAGAACTCCGATTCACAACCCTCGCTCTCAGAGTTGCTACTGCTACTGAGCCTACAATCTATTGTAGGGCCTTTTGCTTCAATAAGGTTCAACGTGGTATCCATTCTGTACAAATGATTGTTATATCCAGAATCAGGGTAGAGATTGTTCTTTTGGCCAATACCATCCATACCATGACAAATATGTAATTTCCAGACCAGCTAGTTGCTGTAAACTCAAAAAACTAAAAGTGAAGCATTCATGTAATGCTACTTAAGTATTATACAGTGTAGGATTCTAAATCTTAATACGACATCGTTGAAGAAAGATGATTCCAACACGTTCGACTATGTACCATACTAAGCAAAGCAGTTTGACTGGAAGTGACACAGACACGGCGCTACACATTAATGATGTAAAGCTAATTGCTAGGGAACTGTCTGTGAGCATGAGGGGAAGATGAAGGGACTGTTGAGCTGTGAGCTGAGGCCTAATGTACTGAGCCCTTAGGGTTATCTCTACTGACAGCGAACCGTGAACGTTGAAACTGCATGGCTCGGCGAATCGGGATCAGAATCGAAACTAATGAGAATATGATTTGTATTATTTAAAACTAGCAACACAGTTCGAATAAATTTTGGTTAGATCGTTTCTCATTCGAAATAAAAAGGGAACACTCTCCTTAGTTCAGGGTCATGCAAGGAGTCCCATTCGAACTGGGGAGTCATTCACGGTCGGAGGCAAATTAACAAGGAAGCAAGACCCGCCCCGCCAGCCACAAAACGGCACCAACACCCAACACCAACCAACCACCTCGCCTCGCGCCTCGCCGACGATGGACACAAAGTCCCCCAGCCTTCGCGTTCCCACAAAACAGCCATAATTTTTTCACGGTGTATCTGTGAAAGAGTTCATCACCAACAACATCTCTCACCTTTTTCTCTACAGATACGCGAGGTGTTTTTACAACTGAGGATCTCTCCAATTGCAAAAGACATATCTTACAGTCCTGTCCACCTTTTTCCCTCCACATAAAAAATGATTAAGAAATCCGCCGTCCTCGTAGGGAATGATGAATTCTGGCACTCTGCCATTGTTGATGATAGCTGCACCACCACCAAAAGCACCACCACCTCAAGTTGCTGCGTCGTCAATCAGCAAGCACCGCCATGTGCTGCCGGACTTCCCGAGGCTCATCATCAACTTTTATCCGATGATGTTCCCTCCTACGAATGCCTGACCGGATACGACCACCGTAGGGAAGATGTCTCCTCCTCCTCTCTTTTCTTCGACGAAGACGATGACATGTTGTCAGCTACACAGCACGAAGAAGAAGATGATGAGGATGTAGCCCGCCTGACATCATGCTGTCGGCAAGAAAAGATGTCTTCCGTTAAGAAGCGAGGTGGGGGGTCATGGCTCTTGGGCTTTGCTCGTCTTCAATCCCGTTCCAATGTGGATGATACCTATAGCGACGATGAAGAGGAACAACCCTCCAAGTCGTCGTCGTTGTCATCATCTGATCTAGAGCAAGACGATATTACCCCACCAGGACTTGTCCGTACCAACTCTGAATCCGACTTGTCGTTTTCCACCACATCCTCATCGGACGATGGTACCGAAGAAGATGACAATTCCACCTCCACATCTAGCAGCAGGCCCAAGAAGAAGTCGGTGGGGTTCAACTCCACAGTGAAAATTCAACCAATCCCACATGCCTCAACCTACACACCCATCCAACGTCGTAAAATGTATTCATCCTCCCTGGAGGTACGTAAAAACAAGATTCGTAACAAGAAGGAATATAGATATGATGGATATGATTGGAGGAATGTTACTGAGGAATGGGAAATGAGTGTGGATATGGTTACCGGAGAGTTGATTCATCCTGTTCATAATCATATGCATTGACTGATGCATTATGGTTGGAAAGAAAAAAAAAGTCGACAGGTGAAGAGAAAAAAAACGAAGAGATAACCGTTTCTTTTTTCTTGAAAAGTAGAGACAGATATATTGAAAGAGAGATGTAGATTACAGTAATACTAAATTCAGCTATATCAAATCATGTCTTGTATTGACTCTTGAAGTAAAAGTTTTGTTATATCCTTTGAAAAAAGAATGCAAAAGAAAAGAGGTCGAAAAAAACTGAAGCCTCCGAAAGAGAAGAACCCTTGTGAGAACAGTACCACAGGTGAAAAAAACATTACTTATATCAGCCAGAGCCAGCACGACAACAGAAAAAGGACAACGGCAAAGTGTGTGGCAGGAAAACTTGGCCCTGGCTGCTACCATAATAGTGAGGGTTGAGGAGGACTCGGGAACGCCTTTGTACCTGCATCTTTGTGACCTGATAACCGAAATGACGAGACAGCATCTTATTTTCATTTAGGGGATCCATACGTTGGAAAGAAAACGACATGGTTGAATACCCTTTGGACTTTTTGATCGGCCCAATTCAACCCCACAGCGGAGCTTCTTTAGATAATAAGGACTGAGTGCGTGAATCATAATATTACATTGGCTGGTTGGTTCTTTTGTCCTAATCTGCCACTGTTATCCTCTTCTTAGCGCAACCTACTATACTACAGCCCTCATGTCAGCGGCGTGAATGAACAGAACTGAAAGCAGAAGTCATCCCCTAAAAGAAGCTGAAAAGAGAGAGACGGCGTGAATAATCAGACCCGAAAAAACAGAAAGCAGCAGTCATCCCCTAAAAGAAGTGGTGAAACGATATAGAAGCCGCGCTTGAGTATCATAACACTTAAACTCAATCATCTCATTAAAAAAAGAATTAGAAAGCTACTACGATGCCAAACTACTCTAAAGCAATCACCGCCATCATCATGGCGACGTCGATCCAAAATGGACTCACGGCATCCGCCCCGTGCGCTCTCCTCACCGAAGCCACATTCAATGCGATTGCACCAGACGCTACCTTTCCCTATTCTTACTCTGGGTTCTGCAACGCAGTCACCACCTGGAACATACTCAACCCGTCTAATCAAATATTCATGGGTGCGACCGACGCCGATCGAAGGGCCGAA
>JALLBJ010000612.1:0-16321 GCA_036940105.1 Skeletonema potamos | reverse complement strand
ATAGAGGTGATGGTCCCAGAGGGGATAATAGACCACCTGCTGCGTCTTCTAAGATTCAAGATTCGGACGGAAGATTCCTGTGTGCCCTCTCGGCACTTTTTGTTCCTCGTCATTGCCCCGGGTTGTCCATTCAATATTTTTGTCGACATGTACTTTATTTCGGCATGCAACATTCCTCGTGCGTACTACCAACCTTGCCTTCCGTTCATAAAACATAAAACCTCCATGAAAACAAATGGTACTACCATCGCTACCACTGCACCAACCACCGATGACGACAGGTGATAATGCCTCCGCCTATGTGGAGAAGCATCCAATCGAAGCGGCAGATTCTTGGGAAGCTCACATACAATCATCTCGCCTCCCCAATCCAAAGGAAGGTGCTTCAGCCGACGATGCTGCCCATTCAGTAGACGACACTACCTCCACTCGGAGGCAGCTCCGCCACAGCAGTCACCACCAGCACCATCACGACCACGATAATGATGACTTTGACGCCACCAGATTCGAGGAACTCAAATATCAAGAAGATCTCAAAATAAAAGCACAGGAACAGCAACTTGCCGACAAAAAGCTTCTCAAGGCAGCGAAGAAGCGTCAAAGCCGCTATCAAGAACTATATGCTACCAATTTAGGGATTGGAAGTCAGAGTGTTCATGGTCTCATGATTGATGCTGGAAGTACCGGATCGAGAATGCACGTGTATGAATTTGAACCACGAGTGTTGATGAATAAGTATGAGGTGGCACAGGCTGTGAGTGGGAAAAAGTTGAGTTTTCCTGGGACCAACTCACGATGGACGGAGAGGTTACGTCCTGGTATATCGGAATTTGCCACTATTGAGAATGATGAGGAGATGGAACGTGCCATTGCAAACTATTTGGAACCTCTGCTCTCATTTGCTCGATCGGTATTGCACAGTAAGGAGGATGAGTTTGAGAATTTTCCAATCTTTCTCAAGGCCACGGCTGGATTACGTACTGTACCATCGAAACAACGTCAACGTGTCATTTCTGCCGTGAGGAAATTATTTGCAAATGATACGTATTGCCCGTTTTGGGATGAGACGGAAAGGGTTAGAGTTATTAGTGGCGAGGAAGAGGCCGTGTATGATTGGGCAGGTGTGAATTTATTATTGGGTAATTTAATGTCCAACTCAGAGGGTGTCGGAGAAGCGTACGGAGGTAAAATTCAAACCTACGGAGCTCTAGATATGGGTGGAGCCTCAACGCAAATTAGCTTTTATCAACCACAGGGAGATGTCATGAGTAATTTATTCAAGCTTCAAATTGGACAAGGCAAACATTGGAATGTCTATGCTCACAGCCATCTAATGTACGGGATGGACATGGCCGAAAGTAGGAGAAAGGCACGTCTTGTGAGTGATACTACAGCCAAGGAACGGTTACAAGATGGGGTGTACGATCCATGTTTGCCTGGTGGTGGTAAGAAAACAATTGAATTCAAATCGCTCATCCATGTCGATGATAATGGATTAGAGACTTGGAATGCCACTGTGGATGATTTTGCTTCTGCCAGTAGTAGTGCTGATCCGGGTTTGTATCATGCAGTCTTGGTAAATAATGAGAAGACAGGTGATTGGGAAGACTCAGGAACAGACTGCACAAAAAAGGTTATCCCTCATGGCGTCTCTCTCTCTAGCTAGTTTAGCAAGGAATCTGTCTTTGGCATCGTTTGCTTCGGCCATTTCTCATTAGACATTAAGATAGCTACTCTAGAGAGAGAGCCATAATTTGTTAGTTGACTCATTATCATTATATCATTATTGAAAGTGGGCTGTGTGATGATGAGATGAATAGCCACTGCTCAAAACAACCTGCTGCTGCTGTCTCGGCGCTAGCGTTACCGCCAGAGCCTGTGCCAGTAAAAGAATGGACCGTCGGTGTTATTCAATATCTGAAATCAAAAGGAAACGGCAACGATGGTGGCAAAAAAAATCTCTACAACATAATTTGCACTCGTGAATATCTGTCTTGTGCATTAATAATTGCACACTCGCTAGCGGATCAACTTTCAGCCGTTGAAGAGGAGAGGGGATATAAAGAAAGGAGCTGTGGTCACGACAGCAATAATAATTCTCCGCCTATGATAGCGGCTGTCGATAAATCGTGGTCGGAATATATTTCTGTCTACTGCATGACGAGAACAGCGGAAGAAACGAAACATGAGAGCAGCAGCGTGGATGATAAAAGTAACGAGGGTGACGAGGGACACGCATCTGTTGACGCTGATTTGGAGCCACTTCCTTACGCTGGTGGTGATTACCCCCAACCGGGGGATTTGCAAAACTTGGCGCAACAGATTTCGATGCTGTTTGAAGCTGATAATGATCAATCGATTGATTATTTAAATGTTCGAGGAGCTATTTTGAATGAGGAAGCAGTAGATGGGAGACCACTAAGCGCTGATGGAAAGCTGGAAATACGTTCGTTGGGTATTGCCTTCTGTGAATTATTTTCCGGTGGGAAGATCAAAGCAGAAGCGGAAATGTCACAACGTCTCCCTTCGCCGCTGTCAAGTAGACCTACTCGATCAACATCCCATTCTTTGGGGCAGACAGCTGTGGAAATGGGTGTGGAAGGGGAGGCGTCCAAAAAAAGGTCACAACCCAACACCAGCCTGGATTGTATGTCACATAAGACAGGGGTCCAAACGCCATCATCGATGGCATCTATTTCTGTCGAGTCATTGAAGTTATTGGGCTTGCCCACTGCTCTTTGCGACCTGATCAGCAATATGCTTGATAGCGGAAATGGAGATGCTCATGGTGGGAGGGAGCCTTACGACTTTATCTCAGAAGTTAGGGATGATTTGAAGCTAATGATTGATTCCCCCAACGTCTATCTCCAAGACATTGATTTGGCGAAGGCTGCTAGTGTTGGCCTACATTTTGGAAGTTACTTGTACGACAGGGAGGCACAATTGCAAGCGTTGAAGGAGTGTTATCAGCGATCAACATCAAGTGAGTTTGAGGTGGCCATGATCTGCGGACCATCTGGTGTAGGCAAATCGAAACTCGCTCGCGAATTCTTTCTATCTGTAAGTAAAGATTACGATGGAATATTTTTATCAGGGCGCTTCGATAAAGTTGAGTCCCAGCCCCTTCAAGCCATTAGCTCCGCGTTCGATAAATACTGTGCTTGGTTGACTGTGAAAGATGTCACGATGGCTGAGAAGGTGGCCACTGCCTTGAACGTTAATCTTGGGGAGGAAATGGCTAGTCTAGTCATTATCATGCCGAACTTGGCAACTATTCTTGGTGACGATTTCGATTCCAAAAAGAGCAACGAGAACAACACTGCCGTGGATGCACAAAAGCGACTGCGCTATCTTTTCTGTCAATTCATTGAAGTTATAGCTGGATGTCACGAAGTACCTCTGATACTCTTCCTTGACGATTGCCAATGGATAGACAACACGTCGGTTTCTCTTCTAAATCAGATCCTGATGACGTTGGAGGCAGCTTTCAAAGACCACCGCCTTTTTTTCTTTGGGTCCTGCCGTGACGATGAAATCAGTGAAACTCACCCTCTCAATCTTTTGCTCTCCTCCGTGAGCAGTTTTGGAACTAAGACGACCAAGATTCATCTCACACACTTGAGCAAAGGTGCTGTCAATACAATGGTATCGACTACTCTCTCTTTACTGCCGCGGATTACACGCCCTTTTGCTAACATCCTACATCACAAAACCAAGGGGAGTCCACTTTTTGTGAAGCAAGTGATGATGGAGTTGTACAAACAAAGATTGCTATTTCCTTCTCTATCACGTCGTCGATGGGTCTGGGAAGCTGACAAAATTCTTGATATGAAGATTCCAGAAAATGTCGCTGCCTTCATTGCAAAGTCTTTGGATCGTTTGCCCCCTGAAGTACTTACTGCGTTGACCGTTCTGTCTTGCTTCGGTGCACGTGCCGAAATCTCGTTGATGACAGTGTTGGAACGAGAGATAAATCAATCACTCATAGCTCCTCTTGAGGCTGCCATTGCTTACAGTGTACTCAGGAAAAAGGATGGAGAATTCTTCTTCATGCATGATAAGATACAGGAAGCTGCATACAGCATGATGCAGCCAGAGGAAAGCTGTCTCCACCATAATCTTTATGGACAGGCGTTAGGATTTGTTGCAATGAGAAATAACGATGACAAATTATTACTAACCGCTGCTGGGCAGATTAATCATGGTGGAACAAAAGCAGTCATAAATGGCCAGCAAGCTGTTCTAGTCGCCAAAATGAATTTAGATGCGGGGAAGAAAGCCATGGACATGTCAGATTTCTTTTTGGCCGATTCACTTTTCGTTCATGGCATTTCTTACCTGCGGAGAGGACACTGGGACGAGCATTATGGCTTGAGCTTGGAATTGTTCAATTTAGCAGCGAAATGTGCCATGATGAATGCAGAGCACGACCGAGTCAAGATACTCACAGGTCAAATAATGCGTTATGTCAAATGCTTTCAAGATAAATGCCAGGCGATCTTCATTACAAGCACTCTTCTCACAAGGTCTGGCAGCGGACCTGAAGCCGTCGGCCTCATAAATAGTACACTATCAAGTCTTGGGGAAGAACTTCCTGCGACGATCACACCGACCGTCATCAACAGCTATTTGGAAAATACGAAGGCACAACTCGCTGGTATATCAAATGACACTTTGCTGAGTTACTCGGCAATGACAAACCCCTCAAAGATCTTGGCAATGGAGTTTTTAGTGAAGCTGTCAGAGATTCTAACTCTTATTGGTGAAAAAGCTGCAATGCCACTCATTCCATTGAAGATGATACAGATATCATTGACATACGGCATGAGTCCACTCTCTCCCGTCTCCTTTGCTCAATATGGCAATTATCTTGCTCTTGTCAGAGGTGAATTTGAAGAGGGATACCGCTACGTAAAGTTCACACTAACTCTGATGAAGCAAATGCCCTCTCGCGCTCACGATGGCAGTATTATGTTTTACTCAAACCACACCAGGCTACATGTTGAGCCAATTCAGAGCTCAATCGGCTTCTACGTTGATGCATACAGAGCTTCGATGAAAAGTGGCGACCCGTACGCCATAGCGTCTTCTTACGCGTATGATGACATTTGCTTGTGGTCGGGCAAGGAATTGATCGCGGTTGTGGATTCAATGAAAAAAACTATGAAGGAGACAAGGTATCACAAGAATTTGGTTTTACTGACGCTTATGCTGCCAATGTTTCGAATGGCCTTGAGATTGATGGGTCAATCGGATGCACCTGAGCAGGATGATCATGATCTGACTAATGCGTTTGGTGAAACCTGGAACGAAGATGATATCACTGGAAAGCACGCGTTTCCCTTGCACGCAATGTTTTTCGTGAATCTTTCAGAGGCTTTGGTATTCAGAGAGTTTGATGAAGCAAGAGACGCCGCCGATAAATATTTTCTCGTCGACAACATTGTAGGCCGTCACTTCTCTACTTCAACAATGTTCTTTAGGAGATTGTGAGTCCATTCCTACCTTGAGCTTGAGTTCTTTTGTTTTGCTTACCTCGTCAACGGAACTAACATTTGCGTTTACTCTTATGCATACCTACAGTTACTCTGGTCTGGTATCGTTTTGGGTTGGTAGAGAGAAGAACGACAGCAAGTGGATAGCAAGGGGGTGTAAGTGCAAGGAGGAGATTGAGAAGTTGGCCGCTTCAGCATCTATATGGAACTTCCAGAACAGTGAGTGACGAATTCTCCACGATTTCACCTTTCTTCCAAATATCACTGTAAAACTTACTTTGCCTTTTTACTACGTTCACAGAGGCGTATCTTCTCAAAGCCGAAGAGCAATTCTCTAGAAGGAACTTTGAGGAGGCAGAAACACTGTATGATGCTGCAATATTAAGTTCCAAGGCTCATAAGTTTGTGAATGAAGAGGCGCTAGCGAATGAATTAGCAGCCCATTTCTATCTTGAAACGGGCAGAAGAAATAAGTCGGTGAATTACTTCTCGCAGGCGTTTGAGAAGTATAATGAATGGGGCGCTGTTGCGAAGGCAAACACGCTTAGAAAACATTTCGATGGCAGTTGAGCTGCATGCTGTTGTGATGAAGTGTTTTGAAGGATGTGAGCCTCAAATCGCTCGCTCGGAGGGGAAAATATTACTTTTAGGGTGTAGGCAAAGGCAAACAAACACAAAGAGCAAGCTTTGACTGTCTCGAGCAAACTGTGTTTTACTTATTTTATTGCCACTCTAAAGTAGAAACGTGAACTGAAGTATAAAATGGGAGGTATCTCAGCTCTGTTCTGATGATGATGTGAAGTAAATAAGTCTAAATATAATTATGCTATTTCAATAATTTGACCGCATCATCGACCGAAACGTTTCAGGTAGGATGATGAGTGATATTAATTCATCTGCTTACATCAATTCTCGAGCATTATAAATGGTGAATGCTGTTCATCCCCCATCTTCTCAGAATGGATACTATAAGCGTCATCTTATGGTGGTAAATTACATCCGAATGCCCTCATCAGCCCGTCCCCCATTATTTCTTTTTAAACGCCCTCGTCGCTTTACCGATTGCCCTTGTAATTGCTTCGTATTCCTTATCCGCCTCCTTTTCTGCTGCACTCCTCTGACCCGTCAACGCCCCATGTTTCTTACACACTCCTCGCCTAACTCTTTGATTGGTACATCCTTCAGCGGTGCACAATTTCACCGGCACCTTCGCCCCATGTCTCCGACACAACCCTCCTTGAATAGCCCGATTGGTACAAAGTTCTACGCTGCATGGTTTCTTTTTGTAATTGGCTCCGTGACGATGGCAAACTCCGCCCCTTTGGGCTATGCTCGTGCAGTCTTCAACGATGCATGTTTTACGCTGACAATTTACATTGTGTTTATTACACAAGCCATCCCTTTGTGCGATGTTGGTACATCCCTCAGCAGAGCATATCTTCCTATATTGCTTTTTGACACCTTTTTTCTTCGAGGAGGGGGGGGCCGCCGAGGAGGATCGCTTTCTCTTCTTTTCGGCACGACGACGAGATGGGGGAGGAGCCGAAGGTTCTTCTACCTCTTCGGCGGCTTGTGCCAGGACATCTAGGACGTCCAAATCCTCTTCTTCTGGAACAGGTGGTGGTGTTGCACGACGTCTCAATTTCATGGTTTGCTACTGGGGAGCTGAGAGCATGTTGCTAAATAGCTGGTTGCTAGTGATGGACAGTAAAAGAGGATATCGGATAGTAACCTGTCAGTTTCGGAGAGATACAGGTCGTGTTCCCCCCGCCCCCTCGAAACCTGTGCCTGCTTAGCCTGTGAATGGTAATAATAATAATCATATTAATTTACACTGTTAAGGTATGATCAGTGCACACGCTNTGCCAGTAGTAGTGCTGATCCGGGTTTGTATCATGCAGTCTTGGTAAATAATGAGAAGACAGGTGATTGGGATCAATGCAAGGAGTTGGCACGAGAATTGTTCAACAAAGAATCGAATGATTGGTGCAATTTTTCGCATCGTGGCTCGTGCTCCTTTGCGGGAGTTTACCAACCAGAACGACCACCACCGGAGCTTGAATTCTATGCCTTTTCCAATTACTTTCACGTTTGGCAATTCTTGCAGTTGGAGTCCCGTTCGAGCATTGCACAACTTGAAGCCAAAGGACGAGAGGTCTGTTCTCAAAGTTGGGATGATTTGGTACAATATAATGAAGGCAATCAGCAAAATATATTTACGGAGGAGGAACTCAAGACGTATTGCTTCCGTGCTGCATATGTTCATGAGATTCTAAGCTATGGCTACGGCTTCAAACCTGAAGAATATGTCATCGCAACCGATATAGTGAATGGGCAAAAAGTGACGTGGGCACTTGGATCAATTCTTTATGAAATCAATACACTTCCATGGGACTATATTGAGATGCACGGGCAACGGCATGTGAGCAATCGCGCCCAGAACGATTTCATTGCTAATTGGGGTCATCAATTTTCTATCTTCTTAACTGCAATCGTCATTGCATCCATCCTTGGAGTGCTGTTAGTGTTCCGAAGGCATCGCAAGAGGTCTAATTATTTCAAGGATGGGTACGAATACTTGAGCGAGGCTGCTAGGATTGTGGAGATTGAGAAACTTCCTCACCGCTGTTGTCCTGATTTTCAAGGCAGATGAAAATGTACAGTAACAACCTCTCTAGAGTCACTTTTTTAGTGTAGTTAAGCAATGTGTAAGGAAGGATAACCTGACTTCCTAACTTTCGTTGAAGATATTATTTTGTAATTCATTCTTGTTAGATCTGATCTAGTTAGTTTACGGAAGAGGTGGAGAGCTGTCTCGCCTTGACTCCTGTCCATGCCTGGCAGACTAAGCTTACTGTCTTGATTCGTTGTCGGCGTCACACCTTGCGCCATTTTTTCGTATTCGTAGTTTGTAGTGTTCCATTTGACGTCCGGTCTCATTCTCTAGAGCTTAGGATCAATCTTAGTTTATTAGCTTGCTTTTCAACTAACGTGCTATGAAAGCTTCGATGCCTTGCCGATTACTCTCTCAACGGGCTTTCACTATCATCCGAAGTATTTACTTCGCTCCACTAACATGCCAGCCCAAAACACTAAAATACCTAATGCAACGGGTAAAAGTACTTTTGCAACTGGAAGAACCCTCTTCAACGGATCCAATATGAGTGGTATCTTGGACAAGGTTCTAAATGCAAGAATCTTCTTGTCATTGAACGGAGGGAACAGCATCCACACCGCCGGATCCCACTTGAAGGTGGAATAGTTCTTCACAATTAAACTACCACGATAATGGCTAAAAAAGTCAAAGCCGTATTTTCCATAGTACGAACCGATTCCAGAAGTACCTATACCTCCAAAGGGGACATGGTAGTTTGCGGCTTGTTTGACGACATCATTGACAGCGCATGTGCCAGAAGGGATAGCGTTCATGATTTTCTCTTGTTCCTTCTTTGACTTGGTGAACAGATAAAGGTTCAATGGATGTTCCCCCTTGGAGGAAAAGTTTGTGTCAACGAACTCAATAGCACTATCGAGATCTGGGACGGTAACAATCGCAAGGATCGGACCAAAGATTTCATCCTTCATCACGGTGGAATCAGCAGTTGCTTCTACAATAGTTGGTGCAACGAAACGCTCCTTCGTGTTGTGATGCTGACCCCCGTAAATCACTTTACACGTCGAATCGACCATTGACACAACTCTCTCTGCATGTTCCACTGAAATCATTTTCCCTACATCGCCAGTAGTAGTAGTAGTAGTAGTCGTCCGACGACCACCACCATCGTCATTACTGACAGAAGAATAGGAAGAGACTGGGTAAAATTGATCCATCGCCTTGCATAAAGCATCTACAAATTCCTCCTTCACACTTGATTCTACCAAACAGTAATCGGGACAGATACACAATTGTCCAGCATTACCCGTAACCTTCGCCCAAACAATCCTTAAAGCTGCAGATGCAATATCTGCATTCTTGGTAACAAACACTGGATTCTTCCCCCCAAGTTCGAGCAATGTCGGTGTTATAAACTTGGCCGTAGCCTCATTGACAATCCGACCAACCTTCACTCCACCCGTATACGAAACTACATCAAATCGATGTCGTAATAATTCTGTTGCCTCCTCCGCTCCACCATTCACCACTGTAACGATACGTTTATCCAAATACTTTCCACTGCGTAATAAGTCCGATAACAATGTCGTGGTATGGACACACTTCTCTGACATTTTCAACACACATACATTCCCCGCCGCGATGGCATCTAACAATGGTGCCAGGCTTAATGTAATTGGTAAATTCCATGGGCTTATAATCAATGCCACACCACGGGGGTAGGGAGTTAATGTGGTGTGGACTGGCAGGTTCAAATTAACGGGAAAGGGCGTGGGCCGAGACTGTGTTGTCATCCATGATTTTAATTGAGATTTGGCATAACTTACCCGACCGAGCATGCCCGTTAATTCAAACCCTTCAGTGTACATGTCTCCTTGGCCCAAGTCTAAATGAATTGTTTGGCACAATAAGGAGTAATTGTCACGAATGAGACGTTCCAGGCCGTCAAGTTGGGCCATGCGGAATTCATACGGGTGAGTGAAGTGAGTGTTGTAGGATGTGCGTGCTGCGGTGATGAGTGGGGAGATGGATGATATCGGCGTATATGTCAATGATGACGATGAAGTCATTGTTTCTGCTGCTTCACTGTTATTATTGTTACCAGCTCGTATCATGGCGGTGGTGGCGGCGGCGTTATAATATCTGTTGGGTGTTCTGATGAAAGAAGCTGCCGACGACAACGGCGAGGCGAAGCGTCGTCGTCTACCGATTATTATTGCTCTGCTGCTGCCACTAGTAGATGAACAACAACAATATGCCAGCGTAGTGCTTTTGCTGCTGCTCAGCCCTACAGAGAGTAAGAATGACGACGTTGAGGATAGTAGTAATTTCATCATAGTGACACATGTGCAGCGCTCTGTGCTCTCTCATCGACGCGACGACGTCGATGAACAAAAAAAATTACCGGATCTTCTTTTTTGGAGGGCATAGCCCTCCTTTTGGCCCGGTTGGGAAATGAAGTCTCGCAACTCGCAACACAACATAATGAGAGGGCGTCCCCGGTAGTGCGCTTTTTGAGCTAGCGTGGTATGGAGGAGAGAGGGAACGAGGCTCTTCTTCCTATCTTGTTGTGCTTTCAGTGGCAGCAAATAATCAGGTGGACTACATCTACATGGGTGTGGACGGCGAAGTTGTTCCTCGTAATTCCACTCATGTTACCGTCGACAAATCCGTCAAAGTCATTCCTGCATGGGCATTCATTGAACATCAAAACATCGAAGAATTTGAGTGCCACGATGGCGTCGAAGAAATGAAGGAGTGGCATTCTGTCGATGTCGTTCTTTGAAACGAGTAAAAATGCCAATGCGTCAAAATTGTTGAGAGTGAGGCGTTCGATGTTTGTGACTCCCTTGCAGATGTTGAATGTGGCAAGTTGGAACGAATTGGAAGGTATGCATTCTCTCACTGCAAATCTTTGAGGAGCATCTACTTGCCATCTATCAAAATCGTCCAGAAAGGGGCGTTCGGTTGCTGTGAAAAGCTGGTGGATTGACATTTGGTGACAGGCTGGAAATAATTAACGGATATGCATTTGGTGATTGCCCCTCTCTGGAACGTATCGCCATCCCATTGAGCAATCGCATAATTGATGATAACAATATATTCTCAGGGCGTGTAAATTTGAAGCATGTAGATCTGATTGGGGGAGTGCACGAAACTATCGCCGCTTTGCATCTAGAAGACTGGAGAAATGATATGAACAAAGAAATCAATTCAATCAATCAGATTCTTACCAATAAAACTACTGGCAGGGGAAAGGGCAGGGCAGTGAAACGGTGGATAAGATCAGTGCTTCGTAAAATTGTCGATTACAAACAACAGCACCACAATATATTGACGGAAGCAACAGCTACACTCGTCGAGGTGCTCTCTTTGCCTGAAGACATTGTGATGAAGCTTGTCCTCCTTTTCTCGAATTGCCATCATACACGTTTGAAGTAGAGAATGAGGAAGATCAGGAGGGACGGAGACGAGGACGACGAAGGCAATAGAACATTGGACGTGAGGACTTGCTATATGTCTGGCTCTCTATTGGAATATCTCATCTCTTGGGGACGCAGGTAGGGCATTGAATGAGGGGCAGCGGGAGCAAAGAAGATGAATACGCACTAAGTGAATTATTGATATGTTTTACAACATAAGCCAAAATACTAACTTGCTTGCGATTTTTTGCCTAATGACTAGATCTAAAGCTTCGTTTCATGTGACCAGAAAAACTCCACGCGGCGAAACTATGTCAAAGAGTCCTTTGCTGTGATGATAGATTAATTATTTTGCGGTCAAATTGCGATTCTGTCTCAAATTGCTGAGCACAATGAATGGCGAAGAAGATAGTCTCGACGTAAGCTACCATACTTTGCTCGAGATAGGGATAAGGCGCAGCAAATCTCGGCAACTTTGATGAAGAATCGCTGCTCTCTCTATTTCTCTAGAGAGAGATAGCATAGACGTTGTTTCATTCTTGTAATTACTGACTTAGACTCCATTGCAACTGAAAGGATCATGAACAGAAGTGTCGCACTTCTCCACCATTTCATTATCTTTATATATTATTCCATCCATCTCCATTCCACCACATCACTCTTTTCTTCATATTCCATCCATCTCCATTCCACCACCATCACCCCCAACAATCGAATCTTGAGCATAATACATATCCAAGATCTGATCACTCGTCGTAGCATCTTCCGGCTTCTTATCTGGACGCACACGTTCAAATCGAGGGAAGCGCAAACCAATACCCCTCCCAGCCTCACCAGTTTTATCAACTGCACCCTTGTGTGTTGAAGACTTGGATAAATCAGCAGCCTTGACCTCCCAAACTTGGACAGCGTCGAACCATACGTCGCAAGCCAAAGAGTCGGACACGTTGTATTGAGAACTCTTCTCTGGGATGGTAGACTTGTTCAGTGATGCTGCCAATTCCTTGAGATCTTCATCGGAGAATCCAGTCCCAATCTTGCATACGCTTTGAAATTCTTCCGAATCTTCATCGTAGCATGCCAAGAGGTAGGCTCCGTAAACCCCTGTGCGTTTACCTTTGCCGTGGTATGCACCAATGGGGACCAAATCGACTGAATCTCCAAGGCCTTCCAGGTAGTCCTTCTTCAATTTCAACCAATTGAGAGATCGACGGCTAGGCTCATACGCGGCATTGACGTCAAGTGTCTTCACCATTAAACCCTCGCACTGTCCTTTCACAGCATTATCAAGGAATTCTTCAATCAATGCAGTATCACCATTCTCGGTGTGGTCCAAGGCCGTCGCAAATTGAAATTTACCATCCACGGGTAAAAAATTCTTATGCAGCAACTCCCTCCTCTCTGCCAAGGGACGGTCCAACAATGACTTCCCATTCAGATACATCAAGTCAAACGCCTGCACGATAACTTGGACCTTGGCACTCTCCGCATTTTCCTCCGTCCTTTTCCTCGTGGACAAGACTTGGAATGGCACGAACTGCTTCGTTTCACGGTTAAATGCCACCACTTCCGTATCAAGAACAAAGCTCGTAACATTCGTATCCTTGCATGACTCTTGAACATACAGGGGCACTTCCGGAAACTTCTCCGACGTATTGAGCAATGAACGTGAGAAGACCTTCAACCCCCCCTCCGGTGTCATGTGAACTTGTGCCCTCTCTCCATCATACTTGTACTCACAGGTAAAACGCAACCCATTCAACCTCTTGAGCACCTCCAACACACTCTTGGTGGGCTTGGCAAGCATGGGTTCCACGGGAATACCAGGTTTCAACGTACATGCCTTGTGCACTTCCTGCAGCGGGACTGATAGTAGTGCATCGAGGAGGGAATCGAAGGAGGGAACCTCCGAGTATGCCTTTTTGATAATGGCCACGGCAGTCTCGAGTTTGACATCGAGTGGAAGATTCTTGGAACACATTTTGCGTGCAAAGTCAGGATAGGCACCTGTAAAAAAGAGTGTGTAAAGGAATGAGAGAGAGAGAGAGAGAGAGTAAGAGTACACGTACAAAGACACGGAACATTACCAACACTCAATTCATACGCACGCACACACAATACACACACAAATATATATAAAAACTCACCCTCCTTTCCATCCAAAGCACGAATCTCTCTCAACCTCTCCTCCCCCAACGGCCTTACCCCCCTCGGCCTCGTTAACACCACCGCATGTGCCAAACTCGCCAACACAGTCGTTTGTGCCAACCCAATCCGTAACTTCCCCTGCAATCCTCGTATAATATACTTGGGTTCCGAATCCTTCGCACGAACTAATAAACGTTTAATCTTATCCACTTTCCATTTTTGACTTTGTGATCCAGATACATTGGCAATGTCACGAAATGTCGTTAGGACATCTGTACAAGTCAATCGTTTTGGTCCACCACTACCATTACCGATTTTAGGTTTCATAGTTCCAAACATATTGAGTGTAGTTTGTTTCCCTTTGGATGTTTGTGCAACCGTACCCAAATCGCCATCGGCATCATACTTCTTTTTAATCATTTGGGGATTGGTACCGGATGCTTCCCCTATAGCCTTAATGAGGATGGAATCACCCACACCTAATTCGACATTATTGTGTTGGGGTGCTACCGAGTTGGATGCTAGGTAGATTAGGGTGTATAGATCTGACTTGGTTTTGGATTTGTTGTTCTTTTTGTCGTCGTCATTACCCTCTTCTTCTTCTTCGTGTTTATCATCCTCCTCCTCATGCTGTTGAAGTTGTTGTTCGTCATCGTCATCCTCACCCCCACCACCCTCTTGCAACAACACCATACGAAACAATTCCGTCAATTTCTCCTGAATTTCCAATCGTGAGGAAATCTCTTCAATTGCCGAAAAGGTATTACACAATGCCGAATAGGGGGTGGTGGTGGTGGTGATGATGTCATTGTTGTTGTTATCATTAGTAGTAGTGGATGATGTTGTTGTAATCCAAGTGTTGGTAGTATCTTCTGATAGTAGAATTTTGCGAAGGGTAGCATTGGATTTCATCCCTTTGGCGGCTGCTTCGGATTTGGTTCCGGTAGATGAAAACGACGTTGTTGTTGCTGTTGATGATGATGTAGATTTCATTCCAGTAACTGTCGTTTGTTTCTTTTTGGTAATGGTGGTAGTGGTGGTGGTTGTCGACTTTTTCGTCTTCTTTGGCTGTTGTTCTGGTTTTTCTTCTTCTTCATCATCTTCCATGATGACATCCTCGTCATTTTCCGAGGGGGGGACACTGACCGTCTCATCATCATCAATGTCATCGTCATTGGGCGGCTTTCTCCCCTTCTTTGCTGCAACATTAGGCTTATACTCCTCCTCATTATCATCAGAGTCGTCACTACTATCCTCCAAAATTCTCTTTTTATTGGACGCCATCGTTAATTTTCGTTGTTGTTGTTGCTGAATGTTCTCACTTTTAGGTTGTTTGGATGACTGCACACCAGCAGCATTCTTTGTCTGGCGAATACTGTCATCCTCTTCTTCATCCTCTGTATCCATCAGGTCACCATCATCAACATCAACTTTTTTAGTATTGGAAATTATTGTACCATTGTTGTCAATATTGCCCTCGTTGTCCTTCGCAGCAGTAGTGCCAGAAGAAATGTCATTTTTTTCACAATTGGAAAGAAGTGTAGTAGTACCATTATCTTCATTCTCCTTCATTTTTGTTTCCTCAGTCCTCTTCTTCTTCGTGGTGGTTACTTCGTCCACCACCTTATTGTCGTCATTCTCAACATTCTCATTATCGTCATTGTTGTTATTATCATCATCAGTACCCTTTTTCTTCCTCTTCTGAAAGGAGAGAGTACTCTGTACAACCTTTTTCTTAGGAGGGATAATCTCTCCTGTTTTACTGGACCGAGCTGCTCCAAAAAATGAGGTGAGAGATTTTTGACCACGGAGGGGTGGTGTTGGTGTTGTTGAGGATTTGTTGTTGCTGCTTTTGGCCATGATGGAATTATGATAGAAAGAGATTAAATTATTTGTTTCCACATGCACCGATCAAAGCAAAGACATCCAAAAAAATAATGATGTCAAGAGGAGGGGGAGACGAAGAGAGAAAGAGCGAGGAAAAGTGTTGCCAGGGAAGAATCGGCACAAACAACATAATAATCACCCTGACAAAAAATTGCCAACGCAATTGAATAGTTGATTGAGGGTTCAGTCGACTTACCAAGAATGGATAGCGGCAGCGAAGGCGACGATAATTCTTCCGTCATTGAAGGACGCAGCCTCAGTGGCGACGAAGATAATTCCGACGAGGAGAGCAGCGAATCATCGGATGAGGACGACGAAGATTTGAGGTTTGATGACATGTTGCACAGGATCAAGGAAAATGATCCACTTACGACGAAATTCGAGAGATTCGGAGATGACGAGAGGATCCAAAATATGACTGACGAGGAGTGGGAGCAGGTTGGTCGTGATGTATCCAACAACACACACTTGACAACTGTATCCCTTTATGACGGCGCCCTCAACGATCACAAAATGTCATTTTTATTCAGCGGATTGACCAGTAGCAGTTCAATTACATCCATTACTTTTGATCAAAATGAATTAAGTGTAGCAGGGGTCAGGAGCATGGTGCCATTTTTATCAAATTCTAACAATCTCAAATATTTGTTTCTCGCTGGCAACAACATTCAATCGGAAGGATTCAATGTGCTGCTCCGGGCATTGCGTGACAGCCCGATTGAATATCTGAGTTGCTGGGAATGTGGCATCGAATC
>JALLBJ010000611.1:0-16282 GCA_036940105.1 Skeletonema potamos | reverse complement strand
CTGGTTGGTACGCCCGCAAAACTCACCCTACATGTTGACTAACCATAATAGACCCTACCTGACCTTGCGAAATCAAGCCTAGCTAGGCTGGTTCTCACGGGGGGTGCAAAAATTGTGTTTTTTGTGACGGTTGAATGACAGACCAATTGATACGATTTTTAATCAGTTTTGTGACGGGTGAATGACAGACCATTTGGATCTACTGTTATTTCTATCCTTTTTTTTCATCCACTTGACTTTCCACGTGATCATCTCTACTTTAGAAGGTATTGTACAAGAAGTCTTGTATCTTCCGTTCTCTGCACATAAATTCTTCGTACATTTCCATATTATCCGTACAAGAGATGTCGGCTACTTCTAGCTGGCATCATCTGTCATGTGCACCATTTTGGAAGAGTTTCCTTCTTAGCTTATATCATCCTGATCCTGTAACTGTAATTCTTTTCCTTCAGAATCCATTTCCTTATCATTACCAACACCGACGGAAGTAATAGTGCGGCTTCCCTTACCCTTATCATCAACATCGATTGGTTCCTTTGACTTTGTCTCGGTCTCATTTTCTCCAATACTACCGCTCTCGACAGAGACAGGCATTGGCGCAGCTTCTTCCGACTCACTAACAGCTGCTTTACTTTCACCCCCCAAGCTTGTGTGAGGCTCAAAACGAAACCCTACTGGGTCCACCGATGCAGAATCCTCATTCATCATGGGTGTGTATGTATCAGTAGCTGCAACTTTGGTATCTCCATTATCATAGGCATTCAGTGCTCTCTGCCATATGCTTTCCTGCCATATGCTTTCTAGGTCTGCGTCATTATTGTCTTCTTCAACATCCCGAACAATGTCTTCAATCACACTGGGTTGGAATTGCTGTAACATTATCCCTCTTCCTCTACTCCTTCTACGAGACATGAACAAGAAGCCCAGCAGACCAACTAAGATCACGCTTAATGCAACAACAAAACCTGTTAGAAGCGACGAAAAGTCACCCTCATTATCATTTTCTTGCCACACAAGAACTTGTTGTGCATTTGGTGGCGGATTAGAATGTACTACGCCCACGCTTAGATCCTCAATATATATAACCTTCCGCACTTCTGCACTCTCGTACGCTCCTGAGGACATGGTAGTTCGAATGAAGAAAAGGAGCTCATCTCTGGCGTCAGTCAGCGTTTGTGATGGAGTTCTTTGGGCAAAATATGCCTTCATTGAGCCTATCATTGAATGACAAATAGTTGGCACAGCGTGGTTGATCGGTATTGTGCAAGGGGATTTGTTGTTTGGCGTGTCGTGAAGGCTTGATTCTACTGCTACTATCTGTTGATGCGTATTGTTCGTCGTTCTCAGTGAACGCACAAGATTGGAGTCTCCCGTACATTGTAGCTTTTCGGCGATTGACTTCAGCATTGCCTTTTTCAATGCGCGTATGGCAGCCTGCTCTGAGACACCTTCTACGGGTCTGTGCAACTCGTAAGCAAATGATAATACCAACGTCTCTGCGTTGACAATATTTTGCGAGTCTTGCCTTCGTCCACAAAAGAGTAATATAGGCTGTCCACTGGCCGAAACATCGTCTGAAACTAAGTTGTTGGGAAGTGCAGATGAGCCACCAAAAGCGGACGAAGAAGAACTATGTTCGCTTGGTAATAAAGTTGAACTCGATCCTCCAGTAATGAGTGGAGTAGAGACCACAACACCAGGCTGACCACAGCTCATTTCAGGATTCAAAAGCTTCTCATTGACGATATCGAGAAGAGGTGTTGATAGATCCTCCATGACATCCTGAAATGTGGGTAGGTAAGATACAAGGAGTGAAAAGTCAATGAACACGAGCCAAAATGACAAGAATAAGGAGTCGGAAACAACATAAGTGGGCATCGACTTACACCCGTCAGCTCCCAAATTATAAAGCCGTTCAGATTGTGCTGTTGTACGAACTCAGTTTTGGCACAAATTGCGTTCTCGTTATCAAAACTTACTAATCCACCTCCTTCAAAGTAAGCAAACTGTGTCCAAGTTTTTTCGTCCCACACCTGAGTCATCGAAGGAAGCTTCGACATGATATTGAAATACTGCGGTGTCCCATCATCAATACCCCACACGTTTTTGTCCGCTCCAGCATGAGTCTCGTTGAGCCCCTTAGCATTCAGGAATGATCGTCCGTAGAAAGGCAGGCCGATATTTATCTTATCTCGTGTGCCACCTCCTGCTATCCAGTTAGCCACGCATGCATTCACATTGAAGTCCTCATCGCCCCAGCCTTGGTAGTACAAAGGTGCGTTGATGCCTGTTGTCGGTGACCACGCACCAAAAAAGTCGCTGAGGAAAGGTGAGGCAAGAGGCACAATTGAAACGAAGACAAGGGTAAACAAAAGTAGGGTTCGACATGACACCACGCTTAGTACCCGTGAACGAAGAAAAGAGAGGTAACACTTACTACGTCATCAGGTTCAGCTCTGATAGCACACTTGAAGTATGAGCTATGTCCATATTGGAGATGTGGTCAGGTCCGCAAGGCAATGCTGCTGTGAGACCGTAAAACCTTCCTTTGATCTTTCCGAGCTCATCAAGTGCAGCTCTCACATCATTCAACAAAAGCTTAAAGTTTGCTTTATCATCGGGCGTACCCAAATGCTCAGCCATTCCTGGAAACTTTGCGGAAGATATGCGACGAACCACCATGTTAGACATTGTTCATCACGCTCTCATTAAATGTTACAACTTTGATGGAAACTTACCTCCCAATCCAAGTCAATTCCGTCAAAATCATAGTCCTCGATTAATTTTGAAATATTCTCAGCGAAGGCCGCCCTAGCTCCATCTTGGCTGGCCATTTTAGGGAATGGATCTGATAATGTCCAACCCCCAATTGAAGCATATATCTGGTTTGGAGATGAGAGATGATGGAGGAGTTCACCTACAAATTATTCGATTTGGTAACACTCAAACTCACCTCGGCTCCAGCGGCATGAACAAGATAGATCAAACCTTCCTCATACATATGATGATTGCATGCCTTGACAGTGGGGGCGTCCCAAGAGCAGTACTGCTTTGATTCTTCCGGGGGATTCCAGTTGTACGGCCCAAAAAGTATGTTGGCGTCAGCCCACGAATCTGTCCCCCACAAATCTCCAGACTCATTGGTTTGAAAGAAGGCAAAATTTACACGCTGTACCTTGGAGAAGTCCATGTTTTGCGGTTTAGCTAGCTTTGCCCTATCATACCATTGCCAGCTCGGATAATATCCAATAATTGTCTTGTCATGCTTCTTGTGGTCACCAGTACTAACTGCGTCTACAGAAAATGCGGCAGAAACTTCTGTGGTTGGTTTGGATTGGGATTGTTGCTGCTGTTGCTGCTGCTGTTGTTGCTGCTGCTGTTGCTGCTGATAGTTTGTATCGTTCAATATCTTTACTTCGGCACAATTCCAAAATTGCTCAGGTGTCCCTTCACCGTCTTTTGAAATGGCTCCACATTTATCAGCTTTAGGAATGTCCCATCCATCTGGCCAATCATACGTATCATAACCATCATGGACGCAGCTATTTGCAGTGAGATAATACCATTGAATAAGAACGATATCTCCATAAAGATCGGGTGGCAGTCTCATCTTAAAGCTAAAATCCATCACTGCAACACTTGACGAGGGATTCAATACATACCCAGGGTTGCTAATAGTTATCGGAGCAATGTAGGCCCGCTCAGGATAGTTTGGATCAAAGTTAGCTCCATGTAACATGTCTTCGATAAACATGAGTTTGTGCTCGTCGAAGCAGGACTGCGATGCAACTTCTCCATAAGAAATGGGGCATGCTGAAAAGACAAAGTGACCTTTGTGATGGGCTGTCAATGTTACATCGATGATGATATCCTCTCCTTGGTGATATGTTGCTTGTGTAGCCGTCGCCATGAGTCCACCCAAGGCATTCTTGGGAGCGTCATAATTTCTGTCCTGGACAATACCGCAACGGGAGAGGGATCCTCCTCGGTTAAGGCAATGTGGACACGTTTCCGGCATTGGATCACTTTCGGTCTGAGGCCACCAAACAGTTTCCTGAGAAGCCAACAAATTCCGTGATCGCGGACTGGTCATATATCCATGGGCTGAGACGACGCGCAGGCGCCCCAAGGCGCAAAGTCCTAATCCTAAGAATGATGCAATGATCATGATGATTGAAACATCTCGCCGCTGCTTCTTCGAAGAACCTTCATCGTCTATATCTGTGATTCTGTTTTGATGCGATTATGGAGGCATATATATGGTAATCGGTCAATCGTATGAGACGCCAATCTTTACGAACTACTACTATAGCCAAAATACCTCAAGACTGAAAAATGCACTTTTATTTTTCCGATATCTCCTCCACATTTTTGTTCAGTCAGTATGGACACGGTATGGAAGAGGTTGAGCCCTTTCAGCTCCGTCTTAATTTGTCTCAGAGATTGCTGTATCTTTATCATGCATCACTGACGACAACAGGAGTAGCAACATCATAAAAACAAGAAATAAAAAGCAACAATCAGCAATGAAGGTATCCAATCTTGCTCTCTCTGCTCTTCTGGCATTATCTAGTGTACTCATCGTGAGCTCAAGCGATGTTGTCAATACTTGTACTCTCGCCGAAAAGCCTGAACCTACGGGGCCCTACCAAGCATACTCTGGTGACACGAAGGTTGCTCATGCCCACATCATATTCGGAGACATCTCACCCGATGAAACGGAGTCCATTCTGAATACCTTAAAAACCAGGGATACAAAAGCGACTTTCTTCACTCACAGTGATAGGATCACTAATGAGACAAAGCCATTGGTACAAAGAATGATTGACGAAGGTCACACCATCGGCAGTATGGGACAGTCAAGTAATCCTCAGATTGATTTTTTGTACGCAAACAACACATTCATTGAACAACAAATCACTAATGCTGACGCAGAATTCTTGGATGCTATCGGATTCGCTCCGACTCTCTACATGCCATCGTTTGGAGCTCTCGATAGTCGTGGTCAGAAGATACTCAAGGAAAACGGCAAGACTACCGTCATGTGGAGTTCTGGAGCTAATGGATGGTGGTTCGTAGACAATAATGAACCTCTTGAGACAGCTGTCGCCGCGCTGCGTTACACATTGCCTGAAGCTGGAGGTATCATTCTCATGCCCACTAACGCAACGATTGTTGATGAGTATTTGAGCCAAGTCTGGCCGTACTGGTGAGTGCAAGTGATGGGATTTATGAAGTTCATTCTTATATGAATATACTTACAATAGCTTGTCTTCTGCTCATGAACGCACATACAGGAAATTTGTTGACTTCGATACATGCACCGGTAGTTCTTCAAAAGCTAAAGCAGCAAAGGCTTTTGGAAAGTCGGCAAAAGCAAAGAGCCCAAAGTCAAAAGAGGGCGGTGTAGATGCGAAAGCAGATAAGATTTCTACTTGAGACTTGAGACAGATTAGCGCCTTAATTGATGATGAGTGTATGTGTTGTTCTAGTACAATCTTGACGAGAGTAATAATCTTTTAAGTTACTAAGTGAGGTATTTGTGTCGCAAGAGGAGCCTCACTGCTAGATAGTTTTCTTGCCATTGACATTTTCACATAAGTAAATATCACGGCCGAGTCCTCTCTAGAGTAGGGTATGGTAGCTAGTACAATACAATAGGGGTGGCAGGGCAGTCACGAAGGCCAAGACGCCTGTCTTCGTCCGTCTTCTCCAAAAATTGTACGCAGTAGCTCAATAGCTCTCAATAGCTTCGTGCGTCGTCCACAAAGCTCAAGACCAAGCTTGAATACATCATAATGAACAATATGAAGCGCATCTCCTGCCCATATCTACTACTCATGCCTGTCTACTATCAGCGTTGATTCCATCACTTGTTGTCAAATGCATGCTCTCTCGTTTGCTTTGGATGGAGCGGCAACATCCATGCAGCATCCGGCGATTGCTGCGTTCACATCAGGGCTGCATAAGAAAGGTCAGCATCTCAGGCGACCAACAAAACACACTGCATTCCCTGGGGCTATTCCAATCACAGAAACAGACAAAGTAACTTGTGAGAGACAAACAGGGCAGGTAGCTCCAGGGAATGCTCTAATGGGCAAGCCGTCTCAATGCAGTTGCAAGCACGGTTACCCGCAAGCGTTTTTCCTCGACCCAACTCCAACACAACAATTCAAACGTAGATCTATGGACAGAGTCAACAGTGGACTCCTCAAACTAACATGCCCGCTGGTTGTAAACGCTATAGACATACTTGAGGATGAAGGTTTCATAAATAATATAAACTCAAATCTAGCAAAAAATGAAGAAGATGGCGAGCTTGCAAAATGCATGAACGATGCACATGCTATACATTCTTCTGCACGTAAAAATCTGATATTTTGCTCAGCGAGAGATAATGCAGATGAATCAAATGATGGCAACCAAACCTTGCAACTGCTCCAGTCGAAATTAGGAGTAAAAGGAGCAGAATGCTTCTTAGATGCTGGCGTAGCTGGCACTAACCCACTTTCCATGAAAAAGGATGTGAAGTGTTTACATGCGTGGATGGCAGACTACCTTTTCCGCATCACCGATGGAGATTGTGATGATGGGATGACGACTAACCATCCGATCGGTGAAGCAATCTTACAAAGCTTGGCAGAACGTGGGATTGATTATACGGGCACGGACAGTTGCTATCTTGTTTGTAGTGGTGGGGTCAATGTTGAAGGTGGCGATGGGGCTATAACAGTACCAGTCGCTCGTAACAAACAAAGAAAGAAAAAGGACAAGGAGCTTGAAAGACGCAGACGACGCCAAGATCAAAATGAACGATTTTAATTGACGAAAACAAATAATTCAGCAGTCTTGTCTGTACGTGAAAACCTCTCCGTTTTGGTCACCAAACCCTGCAACCAAGAGTAAGTTATTTCCTTGAGAAATAGCGAGGCTTTTACCCAATGTCATGCTCTTAGTAGCAGAGGCAGACAAAGCTCCATCTGTTGCAGTTAGTTTTTCGAGCTGCACCCACGGTGTTTTACCTCCTTTTTCTGAAAACCGGTAGACGTACACCAAACCGCCGTTGCCAGCGTCAGGGCAGCCAACCATAATTATCTTTCCATCAGGAGAAATTTTCACGCTTGAGCCGCATCGGTATTGAACAGATCCAGGAGGTGGTAAGAATGTTTGCTCTAACTTCCACACTCCATTCTCTAGTCGATAGACATATGACGCGCCAGCACCCTCACCCTGTGAACCATCATAATCGGCGCCTATGATAATTCGATTTCCAGAGGTTGATACAGATGATCCAAATCTATCAGGCTTGCTGCCCCAGCCTGTTATCTTTTCTTGAAGACTCCAGATACCATCATCTCCTAGTGAAAATGCGTATGCAGACCCCGATTCTCTTCCACTCTCTTTGTCCCACTCTGCTCCAACAACAAGGGTCTTTCCAGCAAGTGCTACCGCGCTCCCAAATCTGTCCAACGCGGCACCATCGTCCGGCAACAACTTTTGACATTGAACCCACTCTCCCACTTGAATGTTTCCCACGCCTCCACATGCGCTTGACGGAGGATTGTCATGAAATTTGGAAAACACATAGACGCTACCACTTTTTAATCCTAGGTCGTCATCACCAGGCGCGCTGGCTACGACGTTGGTAACCCGAATGTCACCACTCAATACAGTTGTTGATACGCTCACGCTTTCACCAAACTCATCATTGGGAGCGAGATCGTTGGGAATTTGCCTCTGAGGTGGAGTTGAGCTAGAAAAAGGCGACTCGATAATGTATATTGCTCCAGCTGCTACGAACATGTCGTCTCGTGGAGCTCCCACAGCAACAACTTTTGAATCTTCTGATATTGAAACCGATTCTCCAAACTTATCATTTCTCGTTCTACCATCGTCTAAAATAATTCTGGAGAAAGGTTTCCATTCCCCTTTGCTCGTCCTTTGATACAAGAATGCCCCCCCTCCAACCGTGATATTTTGAGCTGAAGATGGATCTGGAGCACCGACGACCAAGTATTCCGAAGATGCAGAAATGCTCGTGCCGAACTCCCTAAACGTGATTGCTCCAGTAGCATCGGGATGAATAATAAATGGCTGATTTACATACTCAGCAACAGCACAATTCTTGTTTGAAGATTTTTTCCCATTGGAAAGAGAAACCCCAAGGATAATTGCAGCTGCAATCAAAAGTATGAGAAGAGCAGCGGCGTAATATTTAACAGTAGGATGTTTTCTGTATAGTAGTCGGAAGGTTTGCCACAGCGTCAGTTTCTCGATATCATCTTGGAGCGCCTCAGCTTGAGCTACTGGAACTCGAGTTGTTGTTTGGTCATAATCTAATCCCATTTCCAGTGTGCCTCCCATTCCGTCCATGGTATTGTTTACGCGCTCGTAATTATATTGATTTTTCTGTTTTTTCTTGTTAAGATCGGAGAGAGTTGGAGGGTGATCATCATCATGTTCTTGTTGATATCTGCTCATGGCAGATCGCCACATCTCATCTTCATCTTCAAGGCCATTATTATCATGTATGGCGTTTGCAGCCGATTTCATGTCATCTGTGTTGTTCGCAGACATTCCCACTTTCGATGCCCCGGGTTTCAGATGCTCCAGAGCATATTTGACTCTCTCGACAGTAGTGGGGACTTTATTGCCACCCTTTGCCTCCTCAGCATCGCCCTCCAATTCCCACGGCTCAGGTAATTGACTACTCATTCTCTAGCATAATAGGGCTATAATAGGGACATGTCATGGTCAATCTACAAGCTTAATAATAAGCTTATAAATCTCCTTGCTTCTATTATTTGTGCCTTTGTTAATAGGTAAGTAGTATCATACCATACATATCGTACTGCAAAATACTTTTTTAAGTATTTATGGTACGGGTACGTTCACTTCTCTGTCTTACCTCACAGAAGGTAAGTTACTGAGTGCTGTTACAAAAACTTCATCTCTCGCCTGGGTGGATGTTGTGTGAAATTTTCACACCCTTCTATTCTGTTAATGACCTGCAATAAAAGCCAGCACGAGCATGGTCGCCTCCATCAACTAATTGCGATGTAATATCCACAGGACGATCTATGCGACGCGTTTATTCCTACGGGCTTGACCGCAAGAGTTGATGTTATGACTCAAACGAATCAGGTTTGCAAGTTGGGTCAAGCCCGAAGGAATAAACGCGTCGTATAGATCGCCCTGTGGATATTATTGTTGCATCTACATAATTCATAAAAATGATTGGTTCGCCCAAGATGCAGTTGAAGTTGAGAGAGTACCAAAACGATGTTGTAAATGCCATTGGAAACGAAAATGTTATCATCAAGATGCCGACAGGATCTGGGAAGACCTTTGTGGCGGCGGAGTTCATCAGAAGAGGGATGCATTACAACGAAGGAACGTTGGAATCTAAAAGTAGAAGAAAGGCAGCACTGTTCTTGGTCCCGGCTTGTGACTTGGTAGCTCAACAAAAGAAGGCATTGAAGGGGTGGATCGGAGATTGTGATGTTGCTGAATACATGGGAGGTATATCCTGCCCTGCGGCAAGGTTTGACGTGCTTGTTTCGACACCACAGGCATTCTTGGTGAGTAAAAAAATGATATCAAAGTCCCAATTATTCATTATCATTACCTCACTCTTACTGACATATACATGAACTTGGTTTCTGCAGACGCTGCAGCAAACTGAGGTTAGTTTATTCGCATGGTCGAACTATTGGGTTTGTGTTTTTGATGAAGTGCACCACGTCTTGAAGCAGCATCCCTATAGGATAATTGCGCATAGCATCAAGGAGTGGAATGAGCAAAATCACGATCGTTCAATTCAGACGATAGGCCTTTCAGCATCACTGACGTATGCAGTGGGACAAAGAGAGGTTCAGTCTGCGCTAAGGAGCATTTGCTACGATTTGTCTATCACAAGGATGATTAGTCCTTCACATGAAGAATTGAGTTCTGGTGGGTATATTCCCAACGACGGCAACATCGAAACTATGCAAAAGCCGTGGCAAGTTCCAACCGGGGTTGTAAGTGAAGGTGAAAGAAAGCCACACCTTGTTCATGAAACATTTATGGAAAGAATCCGTAACAACTCAACAACACCCTTCGCATTGATGGTTTATGAAGTTGTTCGAGCCATCGAGAATGAAATCGACAGTGAATGCAAAGCACGCGGAGACAACTTCGAATCGCCACTAGACAACAAAAAGCTCAACTCGTGGGAAGACTATGCTCACCGAATGAAAAATGATGCAGTGATAGGAAGCCCAATGCAAGTCTTGTACCAATTTTTAGAGGTTTGGTATGTTGCGTTGAGAATGGTAGTTCAGAGCTGGGAAGAAGAGCAACAACTTGTTTGGCTTTGGTTAAACTTCCACGATGGCTTGCATAGACACGGCTGGTATGGCCCAAGATTAGATGACTCGTGAGTTTGACACTGTGCTTCGGCTTCAACATGAACCCCTTTTATCTCGCTCTTGTCTAACTGCAACATGTACCAATGCCAATTGTGATGAAGCCTTGACAGTATATCCAGATTATGCAATCGCAAGGAACTAGAATCTGAAAAGCTTGAGTCGTTGAAGCGTACCTTGGTAGAGAAAAGGAAGCTGAAGGGAAATTCTTTCCGGTGTATCGTGTTTGTAAAGCAGCGTATCGCAGCATACATTTTGGCCAAACATCTCAATAGTGATGCGACATGCAAAGACTTTGGAATGAGAGCCGGTTTTGTCGCAGCTAGGAAGAGCAAAATAACTCCCAGCATCAAGGTAACGCCAGGCGATGCATCTCGGTGCATCGAACAATTTCGCTCTGGAGACATCAACGTTCTCGTCGCTACTGCCGTCATCGAAGAGGTGAGTTTTGCAACTTCAATCTAATGTCTGGATTTTCTTACCTCATATCCGCATTGCAATTGCGCAACACAGGGCTTTGATGTTCCAGAGGCTAATGTTGTTATCTCTTACGATCATCTAAAAGATACGGTTGAACTAGCTCAACGATTTGGAAGAGCGAGGCAAAAGACAAGTTCGCTCACCCTGATGTCTGAGCGTAAAGATCGTCCCCTATCCGCACTGATAGACGTGAAGAGGCAACAGGATAGCATCATCAAAGACTTTGACCCGACACAGGGTGAGAATTTTGCCAGGCAGCAGCAATCACTGAAAGACCGTCATCGAGCTTCTTTCTCAATATTGGCAGACACTGTTCGATGCGAAACAAGCCCCCTCGAAGTACTGAACATGTATGCTGCGAAGACAAAAGCGGTTGCAAAAACCGAGTATATTGAACCTGGGTCAGACAAGCTCTTTCGTTCCAAGATCTCTTTCTCTAATCTTTTGCTGGCCATTGAGGGTAAGGGAGAAGGGAAAACAAAGAAACAATCTCAACACCAAGCCGCAGCAAGTGTTCTGAATCAATTGCGCGAACGTGGTAGGAATGAGTATGGTCTTTGAATCAAATGCCGCTCTTCATGATAACATAACTTCGTGCTATAGCCTTGATGTAGTCTTGCTTTGTAATGACGCACAACCTTTGTCCACCAACTTTTCTTCAGAGGCGGATCTGTAAACACGAAACCAAACGCTCAGGTGTTCATTTACTTCATCGCCTACGCTCCATACTTCAACACGAATGGCTTCGCCAACGAATACTGGCTTGACAAAATTGCATTTAATTGCAGTCAACCGCATATCCCTCTTGGAGAGAGTTGTCACGTGCTGCAAAATGGCTCGAGTGGCATATCCCATTGTACACAGACCGTGCAGTATGGGGCCATGGTTATCAACGTGGATCGGATTGTAGTCACCACTTAGACGATATAACAAAGCCGCGTTTAAGGGTATGGTGAACTCATGTATTGTCGTTTCGGTTGCTGTATTTTTGGTTTTGTTGTTGTTGTTTTGATTATTTGTTGGGTCGTCATTATCGCGTCCCTCCCATGAGACAACGTTTTTTGGACTCAACCCAAAGACAAGAGCGGTCATTTGAGCGGTAGCGATACAAGAATCATTTGGATAAGAAAACTTCGTCTCAGTTGTGACAAAGGTTCCAATGCTCCGAGGTCGTATCGATACAATCTTTGTTTGTATATCAATTTGAACAGGATGATCATCTCCATTAGTGTCGTTGTTGAAGAGTATTTCATTATGAAACAGCAGGCTCTGATGCATGTGAAGGATGGGTAAGTGCTTCAGTTCCTGCACATCATCATCATTCTTCAAAAACTTGGATGGTATAATACCAGTTTCATTTTTGGAAAAAGTCATGGACTCAGGTGGAAAAGGGCGTATTCCATTGTGGCCATTCGGATCTGATTGGGCAGCGAAGAACAATGTCAATAAAAATGTTGGAAACATCTCAAACGAAGGATGTCTTTCATACACGAAGCGTAGTTCGTCTCCCTTGTATTCGTTGCTGCAGCATCCAATTCCAAGAGCGTAGATGATAAGATCACGTTTCGTAACGTGTGCAAACAGAGTTTTTGTTGGGGGACTGTTGTTGTCCCTGTTGGAAGCTGACATTGTATCTTTTTGTTCGATGAGATAAGTCACTGACAGCACGGACAAGAAGGTGCGCGTAGGCTGTTGGCAGCAAAAGTCATGCAGGCTAAAAATTGTAGCTGCTCTCCTTCGGCGTTTGGCGTAATAGTTTGGTTATGTTGTTTTCCCTGCACCGATGAGGAGTTTGGCTCCCATGGAAATGGCTCAGGCGTCGAGAGCGGCTCTTTTGCTTCCGCTGAGATGATATGCCGCCTACTTCTTAATCTGATGATGATAATAGTTGCAACAAAAGTTGCCCAAGGAATCCATGCTGAATGATGCGTCGCTGTTGATGTCGGAGCCATTATTTTGCATCGAAGCTATTAGAAGCTACCATATGCCTTGTGATGAGGGATTCTCAAAAGGTGCTCTCATATTGATTCCTACGTTGCTAAGCTATTGAAGCAAAGCAAATGAACCGCACCTGCGCTCTATTATCCGTCTCTCCGCTGCGCCGTCCGCCGTTGCGGCTATCTTGTTGAGCAGTTGTTGAGCATGATGGCATCCACTACTCCTCTTTCTTATCATAGCAAGTTCAAATCACGCTTCATCATTCTCGTAATTGTAGTATTTGCTTCAAGAGGCCGCGGGAGATTGGGCGGCGTAGGCGGCGTGTTGGGAAGATATTATGTGAATGAAGGACCATCACGAAGTGCTTTTGTTTCGGCTGTTTCCAGTTCTAGTGCATCTGCTATGATGTCATCGTTAAGTGAAAATACTAGCAACGAATGCTCAACGTTACTCCCATCAAAAGTGATGCATCACCGAGATGCAAATCTATGGCTCTATCACGTTGAATCTACTACATCGACCATGGATGAGGCAAGAAAGATTGTAGAAAGCATCACAGCTAATCCTGATGAAAGTAAACCAAAATCTTTCCTCATTTCTGCCGCGTCGCAATCTCGAGGACGAGGGACTACCCAACGCAATTGGAAAAGCGCTAAACGAGGAAATGCTCTCTTTACAATTGGAATTCCACAATCAGCATGGATGGTAGACTTGAAGAAGAAAAATAATGGGATTATGGTACCATTGACGTTGTTGCCGTTAAAAGTTGGAAGCTTGGTGGCGCAACGTATCCAACGATCACTAGAAGAATGTTTCCATAACAATCATCAAGGTATGGACAAGACACTACCAAAAGTCACTGTCAAATGGCCGAACGATGTGCTCCTAAAACAATCAACATCTTCACAATCTTCTTATGAAAAGGTGGCAGGAATACTAATAGAGTCAGCAAAAGATTGGTTCATAATTGGGATTGGTATAAATGTGGGATATGCACCAGTCATTCCCAAAGAAGGAGCAGACTATGGAAGAGAGGCAACGTGTCTCTCGCAATATTGCAACGCAGTGGCTGCAGCAGATGACGACGACAATGACGAGTACTGGGTCGAAGTTTCAAAGAAATTGGCGAAAGATGTTGCTTATGATTTACACTCTTGGCTACATCCCAACCAAAAAGAAGATTATTTCTTGTCGAGTACTGGCCAACATTCGGGAGGAGCAATTCTTGACAAATGGAAATCTTTTTTGGATTGGGATATGGAATTGATTCTACGTGACACTCCCAAGCGAGAGCGTGTCACATTGACAGATATAATGGAGGATGGTAGGGTGATAGTGAAGGAGGTGCAGACGGGAATAACAAGAACTTTGGTGGCAGATTATTTCCTGTAGCATATTTACAATAGTTTAAAACGTCATGATATGATGTTTTCATTACATGTCGACAAAAAATAGATACCTGTCCGCTTCCTTCTCATTCTCTTCCGCATCAAGCAGCCGCTCTACCAATTCAGACTTTTTACCACCAACTTTTAGGTCTTGATTTCTCAACTCTTGCTTTAATTGTTCGACAGTCATGGACTGCAATCGTTTGAGAGTGCACAAGCGTTTTGCAAGTTCGCTTTTGTTTCCACTTACTTTCATCCCAAGAGTTCTTAGCTCCCCTTTCATGTCAGCAACCGTCATGGATGTGTGTACCGTTTTAAGCTCACGATCTACAGCTGCGTCTACATTGCTGATTGACTGTCGTTTATCATTTGCATCTGCATCTATGTATTTTGGCGGCTTATCTGGTTCAATATTTTGAATGTGACTATCACTTTCATTGTTCGAATCTGCGCATGACAAAGCCTCTTTACTTTCAACGGCAAGAGATGCGTTAAAATCTTGCACTGACTTGACCTCCGAATCTGCATCGTTTATTGATTGTGGCGATTTGGCTGATCCCATAAGATGACCATCACTCTCATTGTTCGAAGCAGCGCACATTAAAGCCTCTTGAATTTCAATGGCAAGAGCAGCATCAAAATCTTCCACTGACTTGATCTCTGGTGCGTCCTTCTTCTTCTCTATGCCATTGAGTACTGCTTTGAAATCACTTCTTGTCTGGAATCGCTTGGCAAGTCCACCTGCGACATTGCCCAGTTTCATGGCAAGGAATTCCATTCTTTTCTCCATGCGTTCATCTAATGCACTCAACTTCTTCATTCTTTGCCTTTTCTTGGTATTGACATTTGATACACCTCTCCTTTTCTGTGACACTACTTTGAGAGATCTGATATTTTGTTCGTACAGGATTACATCGGATATTTGCATGACGTACTCTCTATCTTCGTCATCATACAATGTGTTCAGATCCAATCCCAACTGGTGCGCTCTTGTAAGTGCTTCCTCGGTACTTGGTGGTTGTGATAGTTTCCAAGCGTGATACTCGACATCAGATGCAGTAATCTTTTTCGAGTCGGGTTTAGATGGCGTCACAGAGGAGAGATCAATGTTTAGCTGATTCGCCATCACCTGTGCCAAACTTGTGTGAGGTGGAGTTTTATCAATTCTTGGAACTTTGTTTTGTATTGGTGGTTGTTTCTCGCTGGTTATCTGTGTTGCAGCTCTGCTGCTATATTCCGAATCTGCAGGAGAGGTAGGTTGTTCATTTGACGGTGGTTTGTCCCTACTACCTATCATCCCATCAACATTAGCAATTAGCAGCGCGTCTTTTATTTCATCTGCCAAATCTTGATCGAAATCCTCCACTGAACTAAACGTATGCTTTTTGTCTTTCTTCTGGAAGAACGCGAGGAGTTCATTGTGTTGAGTAGCTTCAAGAGTTGTTGTTGTTGTTGTTGTTGTTGTTGTTGTTGTTGTTGTTGTTGCCCTCGGATGATACTGGCGTGCAGCAGTACTTGGCTGCATTTGCCATGCACACACCGACTGTGCTGCGTAAAGGAGGCACGCGAGATATACTAGCAAGAAGCCCATCATGGTGAAATAATGGTGCTGAATAGGAAGTGAAATACATCATAGGGGAGGAGAGGAGCCCGCCATTATGGCCTCCTCGTTTTTCCCGCTTCTCTCGACTGTTTCACCACATCATCATTGCAAATCTTTCGCTTATTGAACTTGAGGCATATCTTTGAGCCTTCTTTGAGCCGAGATGCTTGTTTTGCTTTTCATTCCGACCTGCCAACAGCACAATTGTCCATAATTCTTCTGAATCCATATTTCTAACATGAAGTCTGCCATCATCGCTGCCCTCATCGGCTCTGCTGCCGCTTTCGCCCCTGCCCAGAACAAGGCCGCCACCACCTCCTTGAACGCCTTCGAGGATGAGCTCGGAGTTCAGCCTCCTCTTGGATTCTTCGATCCCTTCGGCATGCTCTCCGGAGACTGCACCCAGGAACGTTTCGACCGTCTCCGTTACGTTGAGATCAAGCACGGACGTATCGCTCAGCTTG